>JBBELK010000098.1:0-120745 GCA_037783545.1 Henricia sp. BOLD:AAB3569 | reverse complement strand
AATTTTGCATGCTCCAAACTGTATATATTCCGCACACTTGTCATGCAAAATTGACAGATTTTCGCTGGGAAATGACGGAGAAATTTCAGAGTTAGGGAAAACGGAGCTCGGCTGCGTGGTTATTCCCCTAACCGTGGCTGTTGGGACACCCTGCGCATGCGCCGCGCTGGTGTACATTTGTAAGGCCGTTGACTCACCCAGATTGTGACGGGAATTTGGTCAAAGTGTGTCCCAAATGCCGCAAATTTGGAAATCAAGGAATTTTCCAACCAACTTCAAATTTTGCATGCTCCAAACTGTATATATTCCACACTTGTCATGCAAAATTGACAGATTTTCGCTGGAAATGACGGAGAAATTTCAGAGTTTAGGGAAAACGGAGCTCGGGGCTGCGTGGTTATTCCCTAACCGTGGCTGTTGGGACACCCTGCGCATGCGCCGCGCTGGTGTACATTTGTACGGCCGTTGACTCACCCCAGATTGTGACGGGAATTAGGTCAAAGTGTGTCCCAATGCCGGCAAATTTGGAAATCAAGGAATTTTCCAACCAACTTCAAATTTTGCATGCTCCAAACTGTATATATCCGCACTTGTCATGCAAAATTGACAGATTTTAGCTGGGAAATGACGGAGAAAGTTCAGAGTTTAGGGAAAACGGAGCTCGGCTGCGTGGTATTCCCCTAACCGTGCTGTTGGGACACCTGCGCATGCGCCGCGCTGGTGTACATTTGTACGGCCGTTGACTCACCCCAGATTGTGACGGGAATTAGGTCAAAGTGTGTCCCAAATGCCGGCAAATTTGGAAATAAGGAATTTTCCAACCAACTTCAAATTTTGCATGCTCCAAACTGTATATATTCCGCACTTGTCATGCAAAATTTACAGATTTTCGCTGGGAAATGACGGAGAAATTTCAGAGTTTAGGAAAACGGAGCTCGGCTGCATGGTTATTCCCCTAACGTGGCTGTTGGGGACACTCTGCGCATGCGCCGCGCTGGTGTACATTTGTACGGCCTTTGACTCACCCCAGATTGTGAAGGGAATTATGTCAAAGTGTGTCCCAAATGCCGGCAAATTTGGAAATCAAGGAATTTCCAACCAACTTCAAATTTTGCATGCTCCAAACTGTATATATTCCGCACTTGTCATGCAAAATTGACAGATTTTCGCTGGGAAATGACGGAGAAATTTCAGAGTTTAGGAAAACGAGCTCGGCTGCGTGGTTATTCCCCTAACCGTGGCTGTTGGGGACACCTGCGCCGCGCTGGTGTACATTTGTACGGCGTTGACTCACCCCAGATTGTGACGGAATTAGGTCAAAGTGTGTCCCAAATGCCGGCAAATTTGGAAATCAAGGAATTTTCCAACCAACTTCAAATTTTGCATGCTCCAAACTGTATATATTCCGCACTTGTCATGCAAAATTGACAGATTTTCGCTGGGAAATGACGGAGAAATTTCAGAGTTTAGGGAGAAACGGAGCTCGGCTGCGTGGTTATTCCCCTAACCGTGGCTGTTGGGACACCCTGCGCCGCGCTGGTGTACATTTGTACGGCCGTTGACTCACCCCAGATTGTGACGGGAATTAGGTCAAAGTGTGTCCCAAATGCCGGCAAATTTGAAATCAGGAATTTTCCAACCAACTTTAAATTTTGCATGCTCCAAACTGTATATATTCGCACTTGTCATGCAAAATTGACAGATTTTCGCTGGGAAATGACGGAGAAATTTCAGAGTTTAGGGAAAACGGAGCTCGGCTGCGTGGTTATTCCCCTAACCGTGGCTGTTGGGACACCCTGCGCATGCGCCGCGCTGGTGTACATTTGTACAGCCGTTGACTCACCCCAGATTGTGACGGGAATTAGGTCAAAGTGTGTCCAAATGCCGGCAAATTTGGAAATCAAGGAATTTTCCAACCAACTTCAAATTTTGCATGCTCCAAAACTGTATATATTCCGCACTTTGTCATGCAAAATTGACAGATTTTCGCTGGGAAATGACGGAGAATTTTCAGAGTTTAGGGAAAACGGAGCTCGGCTGCGTGGTTATTCCCCTAACCGTGGCTGTTGGGACACCCTGCGCCGCGCTGGTGTACATTTGTACGGCCGTTGACTCACCCCAGATTGTGACGGGAATTAGGTCAAAGTGTGTCCCAAATGTCGGCAAATTTGGAAATCAAGGATTTTCCAACCAACTTCAAATTCTGCATGCTCCAAACTGTATATATTCCGCACTTGTCATGCAAAATTGACAGATTTTCGCTGGAAATGACGGAGAAATTTTAGAGTTTAGGGAAAACGGAGCTCGGCTGCGTGGCTATTCCCCTAACCGTGGCTGTTGGGACACCCTGCGCATGCGCCGCGCTGGTGTACATTTGTAAGGGCCGTTGACTCACCCCAGATTGTGACGGGAATTAGGTCAAAGTGTGTCCCAAATGCCGGCAAATTTGGAAATCAAGGAATTTTTCCAACCAACTTCAAATTTTGCATGCTCCAAACTGTATATATTCCGCACTTGTCATGCAAAATTGACAGATTTTCGCTGGGAAATGACGGAGAAATTTCAGAGTTTAGGGAAAACGGAGCTCGGCTGCGTGGTTATTCCCCTAACCGTGGCTGTTGGGACACCCTGCGCATGCGCCGCGCTGGTGTACATTTGTACAGCCGTTGACTCACCCCAGATTGTGACGGGAATTAGGTCAAAGTGTGTCCCAAATGCCGGCAAATTTGGAAATCAAGGAATTTTCCAACCAACTTCAAAATTTTGCATGCTCCAAACTGTATATATTCCGCACTTGTCATGCAAAATTGACAGATTTTCGCTGGGAAATGACGGAGAAATTTCAGAGTTTAGGGAAAACGGAGCTCGGCTGCGTGGTTATTCCCTAACCGTGGCTGTTGGGACACCCTGCGCATGCGCCGCGCTGGTGTACATTTGTAAGGCCGTTGACTCACCCCAGATTGTGACGGGAATTAGGTCAAAGTGTGTCCCAAATGCCGGCAAATTTGGAAATCAAGGAATTTTCCAACCAACTTCAAATTTTGCATGCTCCAAACTGTATATATTCCACACTTGTCATGCAAAATTGACAGATTTTCGCTGGGAAATGACGGAGAAATTTCAGAGTTTAGGGAAAACGGAGCTCGGCTGCGTGGTTATTCCCCTAACCGTGGCTGTTGGGACACCCTGCGCATGCGCCGCGCTGGTGTACATTTGTACGGCCGTTGACTCACCCCAGATTGTGACGGGAATTAGGTCAAAGTGTGTCCCAAATGCCGGCAAATTTGGAAATCAAGGAATTTTCCAACCAACTTCAAATTTTGCATGCTCCAAACTGTATATATTCCGCACTTGTCATGCAAAATTGACAGATTTTCGCTGGGAAATGACGGAGAAATTTCAGAGTTAGGGAAAACGGAGCTCGGCTGCGTGGTTATTCCCCTAACCGTGGCTGTTGGGACACCCTGCGCATGCGCCGCGCTGGTGTACATTTGTACGGCCATTGACTCACCCCAGATTGTGACGGGAATTAGGTCAAAGTGTGTCCCAAATGCCGGCAAATTTGGAAATCAAGGAATTTTCCAACCAACTTCAAATTTTGCATGCTCCAAACTGTATATATTCCGCACTTGTCATGCAAAATTTACAGATTTTCGCTGGGAAATGACGGAGAAATTTCAGAGTTTAGGGAAAACGGAGCTCGGCTGCATGGTTATTCCCCTAACCGTGGCTGTTGGGACACCCTGCGCATGCGCCGCGCTGGTGTACATTTGTACGGCCGTTGACTCACCCCAGATTGTGACGGGAATTAGGTCAAAGTGTGTCCCCAAATGCCGGCAAATTTGGAAATCAAGGAATTTTCCAACGCAACTTCAAATTTTGCATGCTCCAAACTGTATATATTCCGCACTTGTCATGCAAAATTGACAGATTTTCGCTGGGAAATTACGGAGAAATTTCAGAGTTTAGGGAAAACGGAGCTCGGCTGCGTGGTTATTCCCCTAACCGTGGCTGTTGGGACACCCTGCGCCGCGCTGGTGTACATTTGTACGGCCGTTGACTCACCCCAGATTGTGACGGGAATTAGGTCAAAGTGTGTCCCAAATGCCGGCAAATTTGGAAATCAAGGAATTTTCCAACCAACTTCAAATTTTGCATGCTCCAAACTGTATATATTCCGCACTTGTCATGCAAAATTGACAGATTTTCGCTGGGAAATGACGGAGAAATTTCAGAGTTTAGGGAAAACGGAGCTCGGCTGCGTGGTTATTCCCCTAACCGTGGCTGTTGGGACACCCTGCGCCGCGCTGGTGTACATTTGTACGGCCGTTGACTCACCCCAGATTGTGACGGGAATTAGGTCAAAGTGTGTCCCAAATGCCGGCAAATTTGGAAATCAAGGAATTTTCCAACCAACTTCAAATTTTGCATGCTCCAAACTGTATATATTCCGCACTTGTCATGCAAAATTGACAGATTTTCGCTGGGAAATGACGGAGAAATTTCAGAGTTTAGGGAAAACGGAGCTCGGCTGCGTGGTTATTCCCCTAACCGTGGCTGTTGGGACACCCTGCGCCGCGCTGGTGTACATTTGTACGGCCGTTGACTCACCCCAGATTGTGACGGGAATTAGGTCAAAGTGTGTCCCAAATGCCGGCAAATTTGGAAATCAAGGAATTTTCCAACCAACTTCAAATTTTGCATGCTCCAAACTGTATATATTCCGCACTTGTCATGCAAAATTGACAGATTTTCGCTGGGAAATGACGGAGAAATTTCAGAGTTTAGGGAAAACGGAGCTCGGCTGCGTGGTTATTCCCTAACCGTGGCTGTTGGGACACCCCTGCGCCGCGCTGGTGTACATTTGTACGGCCGTTGACTCACCCCAGATTGTGATGGGAATTAGGTCAAAGTGTGTCCCAAATGCCGGCAAATTGGAAATCAAGGAATTTTCCAACCAACTTCAAATTTTGCATGCTCCAAACTGTATATATTCCGCACTTGTCATGCAAAATTGACAGATTTTCGCTGGGAAATGACGGAGAAATTTCAGAGTTTAGGGAAAACGGAGCTCGGCTGCGTGGTTATTCCCCTAACCGTGGCTGTTGGGACACCCCTGCGCCGCGCTGGTGTACATTTGTACGGCCGTTGACTCACCCCAGATTGTGACGGGAATTAGGTCAAAGTGTGTCCCAAATGCCGGCAAATTTGGAAATCAAGGAATTTTCCAACCAACTTCAAATTTTGCATGCTCCAAACTGTATATATTCCGCACTTGTCATGCAAAATTGACAGATTTTCGCTGGGAAATGACGGAGAAATTTCAGAGTTTAGGGAAAACGGAGCTCGGCTGCGTGGTTATTCCCCTAACCGTGGCTGTTGGGACACCCCTGCGCCGCGCTGGTGTACATTTGTACGGCCGTTGACTCACCCCAGATTGTGACGGGAATTAGGTCAAAGTGTGTCCCAAATGCCGGCAAATTTGGAAATCAAGGAATTTTCCAACCAACTTCAAATTTTGCATGCTCCAAACTGTATATATTCCGCACTTGTCATGCAAAATTGACAGATTTTCGCTGGGAAATGACGGAGAAATTTCAGAGTTTAGGGAAAACGGAGCTCGGCTGCGTGGTTATTCCCCTAACCGTGGCTGTTGGGACACCCTGCGCATGCGCCGCGCTGGTGTAAATTTGTACGGCCGTTGACTCACCCCAGATTGTGACGGGAATTAGGTCAAAGTGTGTCCCAAATGCCGGCAAATTTGGAAATCAAGGAATTTTCCAACCAACTTCAAATTTTGCATGCTCCAAACTGTATATATTCCGCACTTGTCATGCAAAATTGACAGATTTTCGCTGGGAAATGACGGAGAAATTTCAGAGTTTAGGGAAAACGGAGCTCGGCTGCGTGGTTATTCCCCTAACCGTGGCTGTTGGGACACCCTGCGCATGCGCCGCGCTGGTGTACATTTGTACGGCCGTTGACTCACCCCAGATTGTGACGGGAATTAGGTCAAAGTGTGTCCCAAATGCCGGCAAATTTGGAAATCAAGGAATTTTCCAACCAACTTCAAATTTTGCATGCTCCAAACTGTATATATTCCGCACTTGTCATGCAAAATTGACAGATTTTCGCTGGGAAATGACGGAGAAATTTCAGAGTTTAGGGAAAACGGAGCTCGGCTGCGTGGTTATTCCCCTAACCGTGGCTGTTGGGACACCCTGCGCATGCGCCGCGCTGGTGTACATTTGTACGGCCGTTGACTCACCCCAGATTGTGACGGGAATTAGGTCAAAGTGTGTCCCAAATGCCGGCAAATTTGGAAATCAAGGAATTTTCCAACCAACTTCAAATTTTGCATGCTCCAAACTGTATATATTCCGCACTTGTCATGCAAAATTGACAGATTTTCGCTGGGAAATGACGGAGAAATTTCAGAGTTTAGGGGAAAACGGAGCTCGGCTGCGTGGTTATTCCCCTAACCGTGGCTGTTGGGACACCCTGCGCCGCGCTGGTGTACATTTGTACGGCCGTTGACTCACCCCAGATTGTGACGGGAATTAGGTCAAAGTGTGTCCCAAATGCCGGCAAATTTGGAAATCAAGGAATTTTCCAACCAACTTTAAATTTTGCATGCTCCAAACTGTATATATTCCGCACTTGTCATGCAAAATTGACAGATTTTCGCTGGGAAATGACGGAGAAATTTCAGAGTTTAGGGAAAACGGAGCTCGGCTGCGTGGTTATTCCCCTAACCGTGGCTGTTGGGACACCCTGCGCCCGCGCTGGTGTACATTTGTACGGCCGTTGACTCACCCCAGATTGTGACGGGAATTAGGTCAAAGTGTGTCCCAAATGCCGGAAAATTTGGAAATCAAGGAATTTTCCAACCAACTTTCAAATTTTGCATGCTCCAAACTGTATATATTCCGCACTTGTCATGCAAAATTGACAGATTTTCGCTGGAAATGACGGAGAAATTTCAGAGTTTAGGGAAAACGGAGCTCGGCTGCGTGGTTATTCCCCTAACCGTGGCTGTTGGGACACCCTGCGCCGCGCTGGTGTACATTTGTACGGCCGTTGACTCACCCCAGATTGTGATGGGAATTAGGTCAAAGTGTGTCCCAAATGCCGGCAAATTTGGAAATCAAGGAATTTTCCAACCAACTTCAAATTTTGCATGCTCCAAACTGTATATATTCCGCACTTGTCATGCAAAATTGACAGATTTTCGCTGGGAAATGATGGAGAAATTTCAGAGTTTAGGGAAAACGGAGCTCGGCTGCGTGGTTATTCCCCTAACCGTGGCTGTTGGGACACCCTGCGCCGCGCTGGTGTACATTTGTACGGCCGTTGACTCACCCCAGATTGTGACGGGAATTAGGTCAAAGTGTGTCCCAAATGCCGGCAAATTTGGAAATCAAGGAATTTTCCAACCAACTTCAAATTTTGCATGCTCCAAACTGTATATATTCCGCACTTGTCATGCAAAATTGACAGATTTTCGCTGGGAAATGACGGAGAAATTTCAGAGTTTAGGGAAAACGGAGCTCGGCTGCGTGGTTATTCCCCTAACCGTGGCTGTTGGGACACCCTGCGCCGCGCTAGTGTACATTTGTACGGCCGTTGACTCACTCCAGATTGTGACGGGAATTAGGTCAAAGTGTGTCCCAAATGCCGGCAAATTTGGAAATCAAGGAATTTTCCAACCAACTTCAAATTTTGCATGCTCCAAACTGTATATATTCCGCACTTGTCATGCAAAATTGACAGATTTTCGCTGGGAAATGACGGAGAAATTTCAGAGTTTAGGGAAAACGGAGCTCGGCTGCGTGGTTATTCCCCTAACCGTGGCTGTTGGGACACCCTGCGCATGCGCCGCGCTGGTGTAAATTTGTACGGCCGTTGACTCACCCCAGATTGTGACGGGAATTAGGTCAAAGTGTGTCCCAAATGCCGGCAAATTTGGAAATCAAGGAATTTTCCAACCAACTTCAAATTTTGCATGCTCCAAACTGTATATATTCCGCACTTGTCATGCAAAATTGACAGATTTTCGCTGGGAAATGACGGAGAAATTTCAGAGTTTAGGGAAAACGGAGCTCGGCTGCGTGGTTATTCCCCTAACCGTGGCTGTTGGGACACCCTGCGCATGCGCCGCGCTGGTGTACATTTGTACGGCCGTTGACTCACCCCAGATTGTGACGGGAATTAGGTCAAAGTGTGTCCCAAATGCCGGCAAATTTGGAAATCAAGGAATTTTCCAACCAACTTCAAATTTTGCATGCTCCAAACTGTATATATTCCGCACTTGTCATGCAAAATTGACAGATTTTCGCTGGGAAATGACGGAGAAATTTGAGAGTTTAGGGAAAACGGAGCTCGGCTGCGTGGTTATTCCCCTAACCGTGGCTGTTAGGGACACCCTGCGCATGCGCCGCGCTGGTGTACATTTGTACGGCCGTTGACTCACCCCAGATTGTGACGGGAATTAGGTCAAAGTGTGTCCCAAATGCCGGCAAATTTGGAAATCAAGGAATTTTCCAACCAACTTCAAATTTTGCATGCTCCAAACTGTATATATTCCGCACTTGTCATGCAAAATTGACAGATTTTCGCTGGGAAATGACGGAGAAATTTCAGAGTTTAGGGAAAACGGAGCTCGGCTGCGTGGTTATTCCCCTAACCGTGGCTGTTGGGACACCCTGCGCCGCGCTGGTGTACATTTGTACGGCCGTTGACTCACCCAGATTGTGACGGGAATTAGGTCAAAGTGTGTCCCAAATGCCGGCAAATTTGGAAATCAAGGAATTTTCCAACCAACTTCAAATTTTGCATGCTCCAAACTGTATATATTCCGCACTTGTCATGCAAAATTGACAGATTTTCGCTGGGAAATGACGGAGAAATTTCAGAGTTTAGGGAAAACGGAGCTCGGCTGCGTGGTTATTCCCCTAACCGTGGCTGTTGGGACACCCTGCGCATGCGCCGCGCTGGTGTACATTTGTACGGCCGTTGACTCACCCCAGATTGTGACGGGAATTAGGTCAAAGTGTGTCCCAAATGCCGGCAAATTTGGAAATCAAGGAATTTTCCAACCAACTTCAAATTTTGCATGCTCCAAACTGACATGTATATATTCCGCACTTGTCATGCAAAATTGACAGATTTTCGCTGGGAAATGACGGAGAAATTTCAGAGTTTAGGGAAAACGGAGCTCGGCTGCGTGGTTATTCCCCTAACCGTGGCTGTTGGGACACCCTGCGCATGCGCCGCGCTGGTGTACATTTGTACGGCCGTTGACTCACCCCAGATTGTGACGGGAATTAGGTCAAAGTGTGTCCCAAATGCCGGCAAATTTGGAAATCAAGGAATTTTCCAACCAACTTCAAATTTTGCATGCTCCAAACTGTATATATTTCGCACTTGTCATGCAAAATTGACAGATTTTCGCTGGGAAATGACGGAGAAATTTCCGAGTTTAGGGAAAACGGAGCTCGGCTGCGTGGTTATTCCCCTAACCGTGGCTGTTGGGACACCCTGCGCCGCGCTGGTGTACATTTGTACGGCCGTTGACTCACCCCAGATTGTGACGGGAATTAGGTCAAAGTGTGTCCCAAATGCCGGCAAATTTGGAAATCAAGGAATTTTTCAACCAACTTCAAATTTTGCATGCTCCAAACTGTATATATTCCGCACTTGTCATGCAAAATTGACAGATTTTTGCTGGGAAATGACGGAGAAATTTCAGAGTTTAGGGAAAACGGAGCTCGGCTGCGTGGTTATTCCCCTAACCGTGGCTGTTGGGACACCCTGCGCCGCGCTGGTGTACATTTGTACGGCCGTTGACTCACCCCAGATTGTGACGGGAATTAGGTCAAAGTGTGTCCCAAATGCCGGCAAATTTGGAAATCAAGGAATTTTCCAACCAACTTCAAATTTTGCATGCTCCAAACTGTATATATTCCGCACTTGTCATGCAAAATTGACAGATTTTCGCTGGGAAATGACGGAGAAATTTCAGAGTTTAGGGAAAACGGAGCTCGGCTGCGTGGTTATTCCCCTAACCGTGGCTGTTGGGACACCCTGCGCCGCGCTGGTGTACATTTGTACGGCCGTTGACTCACCCCAGATTGTGACGGGAATTAGGTCAAAGTGTGTCCCAAATGCCGGCAAATTTGGAAATCAAGGAATTTTCCAACCAACTTCAAATTTTGCATGCTCCAAACTGTATATATTCCGCACTTGTCATGCAAAATTGACAGATTTTCGCTGGGAAATGACGGAGAAATTTCAGAGTTTAGGGAAAACGGAGCTCGGCTGCGTGGTTATTCCCCTAACCGTGGCTGTTGGGACACCCTGCGCATGCGCCGCGCTGGTGTACATTTGTACGGCCGTTGACTCACCCCAGATTGAGACGGGAATTAGGTCAAAGTGTGTCCCAAATGCCGGCAAATTTGGAAATCAAGGAATTTTCCAACCAACTTCAAATTTTGCATGCTCCAAACTGTACATGTATATATTCCGCACTTGTCATGCAAAATTGATAGATTTGCGCTGGGAAATGACGGAGAAATTTCAGAGTTTAGGGAAAACGGAGCTCGGCTGCGTGGTTATTCCCCTAACCGTGGCTGTTGGGACACCCTGCGCATGCGCCGCGCTGGTGTACATTTGTACGGCCGTTGACTCACCCCAGATTGTGACGGGAATTAGGTCAAAGTGTGTCCCAAATGCCGGCAAATTTGGAAATCAAGGAATTTTCCAACCAACTTCAAATTTTGCATGCTCCAAACTGTATATATTTCGCACTTGTCATGCAAAATTGACAGATTTTCGCTGGGAAATGACGGAGAAATTTCAGAGTTTAGGGAAAACGGAGCTCGGCTGCGTGGTTATTCCCCTAACCGTGGCTGTTGGGACACCCTGCGCCGCGCTGGTGTACATTTGTACGGCCGTTGACTCACCCCAGATTGTGACGGGAATTAGGTCAAAGTGTGTCCCAAATGCCGGCAAATTTGGAAATCAAGGAATTTTTCAACCAACTTCAAATTTTGCATGCTCCAAACTGTATATATTCCGCACTTGTCATGCAAAATTGACAGATTTTTGCTGGGAAATGACGGAGAAATTTCAGAGTTTAGGGAAAACGGAGCTCGGCTGCGTGGTTATTCCCCTAACCGTGGCTGTTGGGACACCCTGCGCCGCGCTGGTGTACATTTGTACGGCCGTTGACTCACCCCAGATTGTGACGGGAATTAGGTCAAAGTGTGTCCCAAATGCCGGCAAATTTGGAAATCAAGGAATTTTCCAACCAACTTTAAATTTTGCATGCTCCAAACTGTATATATTCCGCACTTGTCATGCAAAATTGACAGATTTTCGCTGGGAAATGACGGAGAAATTTCAGAGTTTAGGGAAAACGGAGCTCGGCTGCGTGGTTATTCCCCTAACCGTGGCTGTTGGGACACCCTGCGCCGCGCTAGTGTACATTTGTACGGCCGTTGACTCACCCCAGATTGTGACGGGAATTAGGTCAAAGTGTGTCCCAAATGCCGGCAAATTTGGAAATCAAGGAATTTTCCAACCAACTTCAAATTTTGCATGCTCCAAACTGTATATATTCCGCACTTGTCATGCAAAATTGACAGATTTTCGCTGGGAAATGACGGAGAAATTTCAGAGTTTAGGGAAAACGGAGCTCGGCTGCGTGGTTATTCCCCTAACCGTGGCTGTTGGGACACCCTGCGCATGCGCCGCGCTGGTGTAAATTTGTACGGCCGTTGACTCACCCCAGATTGTGACGGGAATTAGGTCAAAGTGTGTCCCAAATGCCGGCAAATTTGGAAATCAAGGAATTTTCCAACCAACTTCAAATTTTGCATGCTCCAAACTGTATATATTCCGCACTTGTCATGCAAAATTGACAGATTTTCGCTGGGAAATGACGGAGAAATTTCAGAGTTTAGGGAAAACGGAGCTCGGCTGCGTGGTTATTCCCCTAACCGTGGCTGTTGGGACACCCTGCGCATGCGCCGCGCTGGTGTACATTTGTACGGCCGTTGACTCACCCCAGATTGTGACGGGAATTAGGTCAAAGTGTGTCCCAAATGCCGGCAAATTTGGAAATCAAGGAATTTTCCAACCAACTTCAAATTTTGCATGCTCCAAACTGTATATATTCCGCACTTGTCATGCAAAATTGACAGATTTTCGCTGGGAAATGACGGAGAAATTTCAGAGTTTAGGGAAAACGGAGCTCGGCTGCGTGGTTATTCCCCTAACCGTGGCTGTTGGGACACCCTGCGCATGCGCCGCGCTGGTGTACATTTGTACGGCCGTTGACTCACCCCAGATTGTGACGGGAATTAGGTCAAAGTGTGTCCCAAATGCCGGCAAATTTGGAAATCAAGGAATTTTCCAACCAACTTCAAATTTTGCATGCTCCAAACTGTATATATTCCGCACTTGTCATGCAAAATTGACAGATTTTCGCTGGGAAATGACGGAGAAATTTCAGAGTTTAGGGAAAACGGAGCTCGGCTGCGTGGTTATTCCCCTAACCGTGGCTGTTGGGACACCCTGCGCCGCGCTGGTGTACATTTGTACGGCCGTTGACTCACCCCAGATTGTGACGGGAATTAGGTCAAAGTGTGTCCCAAATGCCGGCAAATTTGGAAATCAAGGAATTTTCCAACCAACTTCAAATTTTGCATGCTCCAAACTGTATATATTCCGCACTTGTCATGCAAAATTGACAGATTTTCGCTGGGAAATGACGGAGAAATTTCAGAGTTTAGGGAAAACGGAGCTCGGCTGCGTGGTTATTCCCCTAACCGTGGCTGTTGGGACACCCTGCGCATGCGCCGCGCTGGTGTACATTTGTACGGCCGTTGACTCACCCCAGATTGAGACGGGAATTAGGTCAAAGTGTGTCCCAAATGCCGGCAAATTTGGAAATCAAGGAATTTTCCAACCAACTTCAAATTTTGCATGCTCCAAACTGTATATATTTCGCACTTGTCATGCAAAATTGACAGATTTTCGCTGGGAAATGACGGAGAAATTTCAGAGTTTAGGGAAAACGGAGCTCGGCTGCGTGGTTATTCCCCTAACCGTGGCTGTTGGGACACCCTGCGCCGCGCTGGTGTACATTTGTACGGCCGTTGACTCACCCCAGATTGTGACGGGAATTAGGTCAAAGTGTGTCCCAAATGCCGGCAAATTTGGAAATCAAGGAATTTTTCAACCAACTTCAAATTTTGCATGCTCCAAACTGTATATATTCCGCACTTGTCATGCAAAATTGACAGATTTTTGCTGGGAAATGACGGAGAAATTTCAGAGTTTAGGGAAAACGGAGCTCGGCTGCGTGGTTATTCCCCTAACCGTGGATGTTGGGACACCCTGCGCCGCGCTGGTGTACATTTGTACGGCCGTTGACTCACCCCAGATTGTGACGGGAATTAGGTCAAAGTGTGTCCCAAATGCCGGCAAATTTGGAAATCAAGGAATTTTCCAACCAACTTCAAATTTTGCATGCTCCAAACTGTATATATTCCGCACTTGTCATGCAAAATTGACAGATTTTCGCTGGGAAATGACGGAGAAATTTCAGAGTTTAGGGAAAACGGAGCTCGGCTGCGTGGTTATTCCCCTAACCGTGGCTGTTGGGACACCCTGCGCATGCGCCGCGCTGGTATACATTTGTACAGCCGTTGACTCACCCCAGATTGTGACGGGAATTAGGTCAAAGTGTGTCCCAAATGCCGGCAAATTTGGAAATCAAGGAATTTTCCAACCAACTTCAAATTTTGCATGCTCCAAACTGTATATATTCCGCACTTGTCATGCAAAATTGACAGATTTTCGCTGGGAAATGACGGAGAATTTTCAGAGTTTAGGGAAAACGGAGCTCGGCTGCGTGGTTATTCCCCTAACCGTGGCTGTTGGGACACCCTGCGCCGCGCTGGTGTACATTTGTACGGCCGTTGACTCACCCCAGATTGTGACGGGAATTAGGTCAAAGTGTGTCCCAAATGTCGGCAAATTTGGAAATCAAGGGATTTTCCAACCAACTTCAAATTTTGCATGCTCCAAACTGTATATATTCCGCACTTGTCATGCAAAATTGACAGATTTTCGCTGGGAAATGACGGAGAACTTTCAGAGTTTAGGGAAAACGGAGCTCGGCTGCGTGGTTATTCCCCTAACCGTGGCTGTTGGGACACCCTGCGCATGCGCCGCGCTGGTGTAAATTTGTACGGCCGTTGACTCACCCCAGATTGTGACGGGAATTAGGTCAAAGTGTGTCCCAAATGCCGGCAAATTTGGAAATCAAGGAATTTTCCAACCAACTTCAAATTTTGCATGCTCCAAACTGTATATATTCCGCACTTGTCATGCAAAATTGACAGATTTTCGCTGGGAAATGACGGAGAAATTTCAGAGTTTAGGGAAAACGGAGCTCGGCTGCGTGGTTATTCCCCTAACCGTGGCTGTTGGGACACCCTGCGCATGCGCCGCGCTGGTGTACATTTGTACGGCCGTTGACTCACCCCAGATTGTGACGGGAATTAGGTCAAAGTGTGTCCCAAATGCCGGCAAATTTGGAAATCAAGGAATTTTCCAACCAACTTCAAATTTTGCATGCTCCAAACTGTATATATTCCGCACTTGTCATGCAAAATTGACAGATTTTCGCTGGGAAATGACGGAGAAATTTCAGAGTTTAGGGAAAACGGAGCTCGGCTGCGTGGTTATTCCCCTAACCGTGGCTGTTGGGACACCCTGCGCATGCGCCGCGCTGGTGTACATTTGTACGGCCGTTGACTCACCCCAGATTGTGACGGGAATTAGGTCAAAGTGTGTCCCAAATGCCGGCAAATTTGGAAATCAAGGAATTTTCCAACCAACTTCAAATTTTGCATGCTCCAAACTGTATATATTCCGCACTTGTCATGCAAAATTGACAGATTTTCGCTGGGAAATGACGGAGAAATTTCAGAGTTTAGGGAAAACGGAGCTCGGCTGCGTGGTTATTCCCCTAACCGTGGCTGTTGGGACACCCTGCGCCGCGCTGGTGTACATTTGTACGGCCGTTGACTCACCCCAGATTGTGACGGGAATTAGGTCAAAGTGTGTCCCAAATGCCGGCAAATTTGGAAATCAAGGAATTTTCCAACCAACTTCAAATTTTGCATGCTCCAAACTGTATATATTCCGCACTTGTCATGCAAAATTGACAGATTTTCGCTGGGAAATGACGGAGAAATTTCAGAGTTTAGGGAAAACGGAGCTCGGCTGCGTGGTTATTCCCCTAACCGTGGCTGTTGGGACACCCTGCGCATGCGCCGCGCTGGTGTACATTTGTACGGCCGTTGACTCACCCCAGATTGAGACGGGAATTAGGTCAAAGTGTGTCCCAAATGCCGGCAAATTTGGAAATCAAGGAATTTTCCAACCAACTTCAAATTTTGCATGCTCCAAACTGTACATGTATATATTCCGCACTTGTCATGCAAAATTGATAGATTTTCGCTGGGAAATGACGGAGAAATTTCAGAGTTTAGGGAAAACGGAGCTCGGCTGCGTGGTTATTCCCCTAACCGTGGCTGTTGGGACACCCTGCGCATGCGCCGCGCTGGTGTACATTTGTACGGCCGTTGACTCACCCCAGATTGTGACGGGAATTAGGTCAAAGTGTGTCCCAAATGCCGGCAAATTTGGAAATCAAGGAATTTTCCAACCAACTTCAAATTTTGCATGCTCCAAACTGTATATATTTCGCACTTGTCATGCAAAATTGACAGATTTTCGCTGGGAAATGACGGAGAAATTTCAGAGTTTAGGGAAAACGGAGCTCGGCTGCGTGGTTATTCCCCTAACCGTGGCTGTTGGGACACCCTGCGCCGCGCTGGTGTACATTTGTACGGCCGTTGACTCACCCCAGATTGTGACGGGAATTAGGTCAAAGTGTGTCCCAAATGCCGGCAAATTTGGAAATCAAGGAATTTTTCAACCAACTTCAAATTTTGCATGCTCCAAACTGTATATATTCCGCACTTGTCATGCAAAATTGACAGATTTTTGCTGGGAAATGACGGAGAAATTTCAGAGTTTAGGGAAAACGGAGCTCGGCTGCGTGGTTATTCCCCTAACCGTGGATGTTGGGACACCCTGCGCCGCGCTGGTGTACATTTGTACGGCCGTTGACTCACCCCAGATTGTGACGGGAATTAGGTCAAAGTGTGTCCCAAATGCCGGCAAATTTGGAAATCAAGGAATTTTCCAACCAACTTCAAATTTTGCATGCTCCAAACTGTATATATTCCGCACTTGTCATGCAAAATTGACAGATTTTCGCTGGGAAATGACGGAGAAATTTCAGAGTTTAGGGAAAACGGAGCTCGGCTGCGTGGTTATTCCCCTAACCGTGGCTGTTGGGACACCCTGCGCATGCGCCGCGCTGGTATACATTTGTACAGCCGTTGACTCACCCCAGATTGTGACGGGAATTAGGTCAAAGTGTGTCCCAAATGCCGGCAAATTTGGAAATCAAGGAATTTTCCAACCAACTTCAAATTTTGCATGCTCCAAACTGTATATATTCCGCACTTGTCATGCAAAATTGACAGATTTTCGCTGGGAAATGACGGAGAATTTTCAGAGTTTAGGGAAAACGGAGCTCGGCTGCGTGGTTATTCCCCTAACCGTGGCTGTTGGGACACCCTGCGCCGCGCTGGTGTACATTTGTACGGCCGTTGACTCACCCCAGATTGTGACGGGAATTAGGTCAAAGTGTGTCCCAAATGTCGGCAAATTTGGAAATCAAGGGATTTTCCAACCAACTTCAAATTTTGCATGCTCCAAACTGTATATATTCCGCACTTGTCATGCAAAATTGACAGATTTTCGCTGGGAAATGACGGAGAACTTTCAGAGTTTAGGGAAAACGGAGCTCGGCTGCGTGGTTATTCCCCTAACCGTGGCTGTTGGGACACCCTGCGCATGCGCCGCGCTGGTGTACATTTGTAAGGCCGTTGACTCACCCCAGATTGTGACGGGAATTAGGTCAAAGTGTGTCCCAAATGCCGGCAAATTTGGAAATCAAGGAATTTTCCAACCAACTTCAAATTTTGCATGCTCCAAACTGTATATATTCCGCACTTGTCATGCAAAATTGACAGATTTTCGCTGGGAAATGACGGAGAAATTTCAGAGTTTAGGGAAAACGGAGCTCGGCTGCGTGGTTATTCCCCTAACCGTGGCTGTTGGGACACCCTGCGCATGCGCCGCGCTGGTGTACATTTGTACGGCCGTTGACTCACCCCAGATTGTGACGGGAATTAGGTCAAAGTGTGTCCCAAATGCCGGCAAATTTGGAAATCAAGGAATTTTCCAACCAACTTCAAATTTTGCATGCTCCAAACTGTATATATTCCGCACTTGTCATGCAAAATTGACAGATTTTCGCTGGGAAATGACGGAGAAATTTCAGAGTTCAGGGAAAACGGAGCTCGGCTGCGTGGTTATTCCCCTAACCGTGGCTGTTGGGACACCCTGCGCATGCGCCGCGCTGGTGTACATTTGTACGGCCGTTGACTCACCCCAGATTGTGACGGGAATTAGGTCAAAGTGTGTCCCAAATGCCGGCAAATTTGGAAATCAAGGAATTTTCCAACCAACTTCAAATTTTGCATGCTCCAAACTGTATATATTCCGCACTTGTCATGCAAAATTTACAGATTTTCGCTGGGAAATGACGGAGAAATTTCAGAGTTTAGGGAAAACGGAGCTCGGCTGCATGGTTATTCCCCTAACCGTGGCTGTTGGGACACCCTGCGCATGCGCCGCGCTGGTGTACATTTGTACGGCCGTTGACTCACCCCAGATTGTGACGGGAATTAGGTCAAAGTGTGTCCCAAATGCCGGCAAATTTGGAAATCAAGGAATTTTCCAACCAACTTCAAATTTTGCATGCTCCAAACTGTATATATTCCGCACTTGTCATGCAAAATTGACAGATTTTCGCTGGGAAATGACGGAGAAATTTCAGAGTTTAGGGAAAACGGAGCTCGGCTGCGTGGTTATTCCCCTAACCGTGGCTGTTGGGACACCCTGCGCCGCGCTGGTGTACATTTGTACGGCCGTTGACTCACCCCAGATTGTGACGGGAATTAGGTCAAAGTGTGTCCCAAATGCCGGCAAATTTGGAAATCAAGGAATTTTTCAACCAACTTCAAATTTTGCATGCTCCAAACTGTATATATTCCGCACTTGTCATGCAAAATTGACAGATTTTTGCTGGGAAATGACGGAGAAATTTTAGAGTTTAGGGAAAACGGAGCTCGGCTGCGTGGTTATTCCCCTAACCGTGGCTGTTGGGACACCCTGCGCCGCGCTGGTGTACATTTGTACGGCCGTTGACTCACCCCAGATTGTGACGGGAATTAGGTCAAAGTGTGTCCCAAATGCCGGCAAATTTGGAAATCAAGGAATTTTCCAACCAACTTCAAATTTTGCATGCTCCAAACTGTATATATTCCGCACTTGTCATGCAAAATTGACAGATTTTCGCTGGGAAATGACGGAGAAATTTCAGAGTTTAGGGAAAACGGAGCTCGGCTGCGTGGTTATTCCCCTAACCGTGGCTGTTGGGACACCCTGCGCATGCGCCGCGCTGATGTACATTTGTACGGCCGTTGACTCACCCCAGATTGTGACGGGAATTAGGTCAAAGTGTGTCCCAAATGCCGGCAAATTTGGAAATCAAGGAATTTTCCAACCAACTTCAAATTTTGCATGCTCCAAACTGTATATATTCCGCACTTGTCATGCAAAATTGACATATTTTCGCTGGGAAATGACGGAGAAATGTCAGAGTTTAGGGAAAACGGAGCTCGGCTGCGTGGTTATTCCCATAACCGTGGCTGTTGGGACACCCTGCGCATGCGCCGCGCTGGTGTACATTTGTACGGCCGTTGACTCACCCCAGATTGTGACGGGAATTAGGTCAAAGTGTGTCCCAAATGCCGGCAGATTTGGAAATCAAGGAATTTGTTCAACCAACTTCAAATTTTGCATGCTCCAAACTGTATATATTCCGCACTTGTCATGCAAAATTGACAGATTTTCGCTGGGAAATGACGGAGAAATTTCAGAGTTTAGGGAAAACGGAGCTCGGCTGCGTGGTTATTCCCCTAACCGTGGCTGTTGAGACACCCTGCGCATGCGCCGCGCAGGTGTACATTTTTACGGCCGTTGACTCACCCCAGATTGTGACGGGAATTAGGTCAAAGTGTGTCCCAAATGCCGGCAAATTTGGAAATCAAGGAATTTTCTAACCAACTTCAAATTTTGCATGCTCCAAACTGTATATATTCCGCACTTGTCATGCAAAATTGACAGATTTTCGCTGGGAAATGAGGGAGAAATTTCAGAGTTTAGGGAAAACGGACCTCGGCTGCGTGGTTATTCCCCTAACCGTGGCTGTTGGGACACCCTGCGCATGCGCCGCGCTGGTGTACATTTGTACGGCCGTTGACTCACCCCAGATTGTGACGGGAATGAGGTCAAAGTGTGTCCCAAATGCCGGCAAATTTGGAAATCAAGGAATTTTCCAACCAACTTCAAATTTTGCATGCTTCAAACTGTATATATTCCGCACTTGTCATGCAAAATTGACAGATTTTCGCTGGGAAATGACGGAGAAATTTCAGAGTTTAGGGAAAACGGAGCTCGGCTGCGTGGTTATTCCCCTAACCGTGGCTGTTGGGACACCCTGCGCCGCGCTGGTGTACATTTGTACGGCCGTTGACTCACCCCAGATTGTGACGGGAATTAGGTCAAAGTGTGTCCCAAATGCCGGCAAATTTGGAAATCAAGGAATTTTTCAACCAACTTCAAATTTTGCATGCTCCAAACTGTATATATTCCGCACTTGTCATGCAAAATTGACAGATTTTTGCTGGGAAATGACGGAGAAATTTCAGAGTTTAGGGAAAACGGAGCTCGGCTGCGTGGTTATTCCCCTAACCGTGGCTGTTGGGACACCCTGCGCCGCGCTGGTGTACATTTGTACGGCCGTTGACTCACCCCAGATTGTGACGGGAATTAGGTCAAAGTGTGTCCCAAATGCCGGCAAATTTGGAAATCAAGGAATTTTCCAACCAACTTCAAATTTTGCATGCTCCAAACTGTATATATTCCGCACTTGTCATGCAAAATTGACAGATTTTCGCTGGGAAATGACGGAGAAAATTCAGAGTTTATGGAAAACGGAGCTCGGCTGCGTGGTTATTCCCCTAACCGTGGCTGTTGGGACACCCTGCGCATGCGCCGCGCTGGTATATATTTGTACAGCCGTTGACTCACCCCAGATTGTGACGGGAATTAGGTCAAAGTGTGTCCCAAATGCCGGCAAATTTGGAAATCAAGGAATTTTCCAACCAACTTCAAATTTTGCATGCTCCAAACTGTATATATTCCGCACTTGTCATGCAAAATTGACAGATTTTCGCTGGGAAATGACGGAGAATTTTCAGAGTTTAGGGAAAACGGAGCTCGGCTGCGTGGTTATTCCCCTAACCGTGGCTGTTGGGACACCCTGCGCCGCGCTGGTGTACATTTGTACGGCCGTTGACTCACCCCAGATTGTGACGGGAATTAGGTCAAAGTGTGTCCCAAATGTCGGCAAATTTGGAAATCAAGGGATTTTCCAACCAACTTCAAATTTTGCATGCTCCAAACTGTATATATTCCGCACTTGTCATGCAAAATTGACAGATTTTCGCTGGGAAATGACGGAGAAATTTCAGAGTTTAGGGAAAACGGAGCTCGGCTGCGTGGTTATTCCCCTAACCGTGGCTGTTGGGACACCCTGCGCATGCGCCGCGCTGGTGTACATTTGTAAGGCCGTTGACTCACCCCAGATTGTGACGGGAATTAGGTCAAAGTGTGTCCCAAATGCCGGCAAATTTGGAAATCAAGGAATTTTCCAACCAACTTCAAATTTTGCATGCTCCAAACTGTATATATTCCGCACTTGTCATGCAAAATTGACAGATTTTCGCTGGGAAATGACGGAGAAATTTCAGAGTTTAGGGAAAACGGAGCTCGGCTGCGTGGTTATTCCCCTAACCGTGGCTGTTGGGACACCCTGCGCATGCGCCGCGCTGGTGTACATTTGTACGACCGTTGACTCACCCCAGATTGTGACGGGAATTAGGTCAAAGTGTGTCCCAAATGCCGGCAAATTTGGAAATCAAGGAATTTTCCAACCAACTTCAAATTTTGCATGCTCCAAACTGTATATATTCCGCACTTGTCATGCAAAATTGACAGATTTTCGCTGGGAAATGACGGAGAAATTTCAGAGTTTAGGGAAAACGGAGCTCGGCTGCGTGGTTATTCCCCTAACCGTGGCTGTTGGGACACCCTGCGCATGCGCCGCGCTGGTGTACATTTGTACGGCCGTTGACTCACCCCAGATTGTGACGGGAATTAGGTCAAAGTGTGTCCCAAATGCCGGCAAATTTGGAAATCAAGGAATTTTCCAACCAACTTCAAATTTTGCATGCTCCAAACTGTATATATTCCGCACTTGTCATGCAAAATTTACAGATTTTCGCTGGGAAATGACGGAGAAATTTCAGAGTTTAGGGAAAACGGAGCTCGGCTGCATGGTTATTCCCCTAACCGTGGCTGTTGGGACACCCTGCGCATGCGCCGCGCTGGTGTACATTTGTACGGCCGTTGACTCACCCCAGATTGTGACGGGAATTAGGTCAAAGTGTGTCCCAAATGCCGGCAAATTTGGAAATCAAGGAATTTTCCAACCAACTTCAAATTTTGCATGCTCCAAACTGTATATATTCCGCACTTGTCATGCAAAATTGACAGATTTTCGCTGGGAAATGACGGAGAAATTTCAGAGTTTAGGGAAAACGGAGCTCGGCTGCGTGGTTATTCCCCTAACCGTGGCTGTTGGGACACCCTGCGCCGCGCTGGTGTACATTTGTACGGCCGTTGACTCACCCCAGATTGTGACGGGAATTAGGTCAAAGTGTGTCCCAAATGCCGGCAAATTTGGAAATCAAGGAATTTTTCAACCAACTTCAAATTTTGCATGCTCCAAACTGTATATATTCCGCACTTGTCATGCAAAATTGACAGATTTTTGCTGGGAAATGACGGAGAAATTTTAGAGTTTAGGGAAAACGGAGCTCGGCTGCGTGGTTATTCCCCTAACCGTGGCTGTTGGGACACCCTGCGCCGCGCTGGTGTACATTTGTACGGCCGTTGACTCACCCCAGATTGTGACGGGAATTAGGTCAAAGTGTGTCCCAAATGCCGGCAAATTTGGAAATCAAGGAATTTTCCAACCAACTTCAAATTTTGCATGCTCCAAACTGTATATATTCCGCACTTGTCATGCAAAATTGACAGATTTTCGCTGGGAAATGACGGAGAAATTTCAGAGTTTAGGGAAAACGGAGCTCGGCTGCGTGGTTATTCCCCTAACCGTGGCTGTTGGGACACCCTGCGCATGCGCCGCGCTGATGTACATTTGTACGGCCGTTGACTCACCCCAGATTGTGACGGGAATTAGGTCAAAGTGTGTCCCAAATGCCGGCAAATTTGGAAATCAAGGAATTTTCCAACCAACTTCAAATTTTGCATGCTCCAAACTGTATATATTCCGCACTTGTCATGCAAAATTGACAGATTTTCGCTGGGAAATGACGGAGAAATTTCAGAGTTTAGGGAAAACGGAGCTCGGCTGCGTGGTTATTCCCCTAACCGTGGCTGTTGGGACACCCTGCGCATGCGCCGCGCTGATGTACATTTGTACGGCCGTTGACTCACCCCAGATTGTGACGGGAATTAGGTCAAAGTGTGTCCCAAATGCCGGCAGATTTGGAAATCAAGGAATTTGTTCAACCAACTTCAAATTTTGCATGCTCCAAACTGTATATATTCCGCACTTGTCATGCAAAATTGACAGATTTTCGCTGGGAAATGACGGAGAAATTTCAGAGTTTAGGGAAAACGGAGCTCGGCTGCGTGGTTATTCCCCTAACCGTGGCTGTTGAGACACCCTGCGCATGCGCCGCGCAGGTGTACATTTTTACGGCCGTTGACTCACCCCAGATTGTGACGGGAATTAGGTCAAAGTGTGTCCCAAATGCCGGCAAATTTGGAAATCAAGGAATTTTCTAACCAACTTCAAATTTTGCATGCTCCAAACTGTATATATTCCGCACTTGTCATGCAAAATTGACAGATTTTCGCTGGGAAATGAGGGAGAAATTTCAGAGTTTAGGGAAAACGGACCTCGGCTGCGTGGTTATTCCCCTAACCGTGGCTGTTGGGACACCCTGCGCATGCGCCGCGCTGGTGTTCATTTGTACGGCCGTTGACTCACCCCAGATTGTGACGGGAATGAGGTCAAAGTGTGTCCCAAATGCCGGCAAATTTGGAAATCAAGGAATTTTCCAACCAACTTCAAATTTTGCATGCTCCAAACTGTATATATTCCGCACTTGTCATGCAAAATTGACAGATTTTCGCTGGGAAATGACGGAGAAATTTCAGAGTTTAGGGAAAACGGAGCTCGGCTGCGTGGTTATTCCCCTAACCGTGGCTGTTGGGACACCCTGCGCCGCGCTGGTGTACATTTGTACGGCCGTTGACTCACCCCAGATTGTGACGGGAATTAGGTCAAAGTGTGTCCCAAATGCCGGCAAATTTGGAAATCAAGGAATTTTCCAACCAACTTCAAATTTTGCATGCTCCAAACTGTATATATTCCGCACTTGTCATTCAAAATTGACAGATTTTCGCTGGGAAATGACGGAGAAATTTCAGAGTTTAGGGAAAACGGAGCTCGGCTGCGTGGTTATTCCCCTAACCGTGGCTGTTGGGACACCCTGCGCATGCGCCGCGCTGGTGTACATTTGTACGGCCGTTGACTCACCCCAGATTGTGACGGGAATTAGGTCAAAGTGTGTCCCAAATGCCGGCAAATTTGGAAATCAAGGAATTTTCCAACCAACTTCAAATTTTGCATGCTCCAAACTGTATATATTCCGCACTTGTCATGCAAAATTGACAGATTTTCGCTGGGAAATGACGGAGAAATTTCAGAGTTTAGGGAAAACGGAGCTCAGCTGCGTGGTTATTCCCCTAACCGTGGCTGTTGGGACACCCTGCGCCGCGCTGGTGTACATTTGTACGGCCGTTGACTCACCCCAGATTGTGACGGGAATTAGGTCAAAGTGTGTCCCAAATGCCGGCAAATTTGGAAATCAAGGAATTTTTCAACCAACTTCAAATTTGGCATGCTCCAAACTGTATATATTCCGCACTTGTCATGCAAAATTGACAGATTTGTGCTGGGAAATGACGGAGAAATTTCAGAGTTTAGGGAAAACGGAGCTCGGCTGCGTGGTTATTCCCCTAACCGTGGCTGTTGGGACACCCTGCGCATGCGCCGCGCTGGTGTACATTTGTACGGCCGTTGACTCACCCCAGATTGTGACGGGAATTAGGTCAAAGTGTGTCCCAAATGCCGGCAAATTTGGAAATCAAGGAATTTTCCAACCAACTTCAAATTTTGCATGCTCCAAACTGTATATATTCCGCACTTGTCATGCAAAATTGACAGATTTTCGCTGGGAAATGACGGAGAAATTTCAGAGTTTAGGGAAAACGGAGCTCGGCTGCGTGGTTATTCCCCTAACCGTGGCTGTTGGGACACCCTGCGCATGCGCCGCGCTGGTGTACATTTGTACGGCCGTTGACTCACCCCAGATTGTGACGGGAATTAGGTCAAAGTGTGTCCCAAATGCCGGCAAATTTGGAAATCAAGGAATTTTCCAACCAACTTCAAATTTTGCATGCTCCAAACTGTATATATTCCGCACTTGTCATGCAAAATTGACAGATTTTCGCTGGGAAATGACGGAGAATTTTCAGAGTTTAGGGAAAACGGAGCTCGGCTGCGTGGTTATTCCCCTAACCGTGGCTGTTGGGACACCCTGCGCCGCGCTGGTGTACATTTGTACGGCCGTTGACTCACCCCAGATTGTGACGGGAATTAGGTCAAAGTGTGTCCCAAATGTCGGCAAATTTGGAAATCAAGGGATTTTCCAACCAACTTCAAATTTTGCATGCTCCAAACTGTATATATTCCGCACTTGTCATGCAAAATTGACAGATTTTCGCTGGGAAATGACGGAGAAATTTCAGAGTTTAGGGAAAACGGAGCTCAGCTGCGTGGTTATTCCCCTAACCGTGGCTGTTGGGACACCCTGCGCCGCGCTGGTGTACATTTGTACGGCCGTTGACTCACCCCAGATTGTGACGGGAATTAGGTCAAAGTGTGTCCCAAATGCCGGCAAATTTGGAAATCAAGGAATTTTTCAACCAACTTCAAATTTGGCATGCTCCAAACTGTATATATTCCGCACTTGTCATGCAAAATTGACAGATTTGTGCTGGGAAATGACGGAGAAATTTCAGAGTTTAGGGAAAACGGAGCTCGGCTGCGTGGTTATTCCCCTAACCGTGGCTGTTGGGACACCCTGCGCATGCGCCGCGCTGGTGTACATTTGTACGGCCGTTGACTCACCCCAGATTGTGACGGGAATTAGGTCAAAGTGTGTCCCAAATGCCGGCAAATTTGGAAATCAAGGAATTTTCCAACCAACTTCAAATTTTGCATGCTCCAAACTGTATATATTCCGCACTTGTCATGCAAAATTGACAGATTTTCGCTGGGAAATGACGGAGAAATTTCAGAGTTTAGGGAAAACGGAGCTCGGCTGCGTGGTTATTCCCCTAACCGTGGCTGTTGGGACACCCTGCGCATGCGCCGCGCTGGTGTACATTTGTACGGCCGTTGACTCACCCCAGATTGTGACGGGAATTAGGTCAAAGTGTGTCCCAAATGCCGGCAAATTTGGAAATCAAGGAATTTTCCAACCAACTTCAAATTTTGCATGCTCCAAACTGTATATATTCCGCACTTGTCATGCAAAATTGACAGATTTTCGCTTGGAAATGACGGAGAATTTTCAGAGTTTAGGGAAAACGGAGCTCGGCTGCGTGGTTATTCCCCTAACCGTGGCTGTTGGGACACCCTGCGCCGCGCTGGTGTACATTTGTACGGCCGTTGACTCACCCCAGATTGTGACGGGAATTAGGTCAAAGTGTGTCCCAAATGTCGGCAAATTTGGAAATCAAGGGATTTTCCAACCAACTTCAAATTTTGCATGCTCCAAACTGTATATATTCCGCACTTGTCATGCAAAATTGACAGATTTTCGCTGGGAAATGACGGAGAAATTTCAGAGTTTAGGGAAAACGGAGCTCGGCTGCGTGGTTATTCCCCTAACCGTGGCTGTTGGGACACCCTGCGCATGCGCCGCGCTGGTGTACATTTGTAAGGCCGTTGACTCACCCCAGATTGTGACGGGAATTAGGTCAAAGTGTGTCCCAAATGCCGGTAAATTTGGAAATCAAGGAATTTTCCAACCAACTTCAAAATTTGCATGCTCCAAACTGTATATATTCCGCACTTGTCATGCAAAATTGACAGATTTTCGCTGGGAAATGACGGAGAAATTTCAGAGTTTAGGGAAAACGGAGCTCGGCTGCGTGGTTATTCCTCTAACCGTGGCTGTTGGGACACCCTGCGCATGCGCCGCGCTGATGTACATTTGTACGGCCGTTGACTCACCCCAGATTGTGACGGGAATTAGGTCAAAGTGTGTCCCAAATGCCGGCAAATTTGGAAATCAAGGAATTTTCCAACCAACTTCAAAATTTGCATGCTCCAAACTGTATATATTCCGCACTTGTCATGCAAAATTGACAGATTTTCGCTGGGAAATGACGGAGAAATTTCAGAGTTTAGGGAAAACGGAGCTCGGCTGCGTGGTTATTCCCCTAACCGTGGCTGTTGGGACACCCTGCGCATGCGCCGCGCTGGTGTACATTTGTACGGCCGTTGACTCACCCCAGATTGTGACGGGAATTAGGTCAAAGTGTGTCCCAAATGCCGGCAAATTTGGAAATCAAGGAATTTTCCAACCAACTTCAAATTTTGCATGCTCCAAACTGTATATATTCCGCACTTGTCATGCAAAATTGACAGATTTTCGCTGGGAAATGACGGAGAAATTTCAGAGTTTAGGGAAAACGGAGCTCGGCTGCGTGGTTATTCCCCTAACCGTGGCTGTTGGGACACCCTGCGCATGCGCCGCGCTGGTGTACATTTGTACGGCCGTTGACTCACCCCAGATTGTGACGGGAATTAGGTCAAAGTGTGTCCCAAATGCCGGCAAATTTGGAAATCAAGGAATTTTCCAACAAACTTCAAAATTTGCATGCTCCAAACTGTATATATTCCGCACTTGTCATGCAAAATTGACAGATTTTCGCTGGGAAATGACGGAGAAATTTCAGAGTTTAGGGAAAACGGAGCTCGGCTGCGTGGTTATTCCCCTTTAATTTTCTATTGTATGTCAGAGTTCCTATTTGCATAGGTATGCAGAGGTGTTGAGGTAGTTTAAGGAAGGCGGGAAGGTCACTTGACTGTTTTCGACTACACGCATCGGACAGCCCAATTTTTTCTTAAGATGAGGGTCCGTCTGCCGATTGACGGTGTATTTACGAATCTAACGGCCTTGAGCTTTGCAGTTTTTGTTTTCTTGCTGCAGCTGGCACCCCATGCCAACGCAAGAGTGGGAACAACAGACGTATAGGTTGGCAATAAAGAAAGGCGCCCAAACAGGTATCATAACCTGTGAAAAGGTAAGTCTACGTACAAGGCTAGCAGCATTTAGCATTGCGTCCTGGACGCGCGCGTCCGTTGCTTGTCGTCGGAGTACGGTGCTCCCCAAAACAGTGTGTATATTTTGTTGTTTCTCTCCACAGGTTGCGCAGGGTTGGAAATGGGAAGGGGGGACAAAATAGAAAATATTTTATTGCCGTTTGAGCGGGGCGAATTAGGAAATAATAACCGTGGCTGTTGGGACACCCTGCGCATGCGCCGCGCTGGTGTACATTTGTACGGCCGTTGACTCAACCCAGATTGTGACGGGAATTAGGTCAAAGTGTGTCCCAAATGCCGGCAAATTTGGAAATCAAGGAATTTTCCAACCAACTTCAAAATTTGCATGCTCCAAACTGTATATATTCCGCACTTGTCATGCAAAATTGACAGATTTTCGCTGGGAAATGACGGAGAAATTTCAGAGTTTAGGGAAAACGGAGCTCGGCTGCGTGGTTATTCCCCTAACCGTGGCTGTTGGGACACCCTGCGCATGCGCCGCGCTGGTGTACATTTGTACGGCCGTTGACTCACCCCAGATTGTGACGGGAATTAGGTCAAAGTGTGTCCCAAATGCCGGCAAATTTGGAAATCAAGGAATTTTCCAACCAACTTCAAAATTTGCATGCTCCAAACTGTATATATTCCGCACTTGTCATGCAAAATTGACAGATTTTCGCTGGGAAATGACGGAGAAATTTCAGAGTTTAGGGAAAACGGAGCTCGGCTGCGTGGTTATTCCCCTAACCGTGGCTGTTGGGACACCCTGCGCATGCGCCGCGCTGGTGTACATTTGTACGGCCGTTGACTCACCCCAGATTGTGACGGGAATTAGGTCAAAGTGTGTCCCAAATGCCGGCAAATTTGGAAATCAAGGAATTTTCCAACCAACTTCAAAATTTGCATGCTCCAAACTGTATATATTCCGCACTTGTCATGCAAAATTGACAGATTTTCGCTGGGAAATGACGGAGAAATTTCAGAGTTTAGGGAAAACGGAGCTCGGCTGCGTGGTTATTCCCCTAACCGTGGCTGTTGGGACACCCTGCGCATGCGCCGCGCTGGTGTACATTTGTACGGCCGTTGACTCACCCCAGATTGTGACGGGAATTAGGTCAAAGTGTGTCCCAAATGCCGGCAAATTTGGAAATCAAGGAATTTTCCAACCAACTTCAAATTTTGCATGCTCCAAACTGTATATATTCCGCACTTGTCATGCAAAATTGACAGATTTTCGCTGGGAAATGACGGAGAAATTTCAGAGTTTAGGGAAAACGGAGCTCGGCTGCGTGGTTATTCCCCTAACCGTGGCTGTTGGGACACCCTGCGCCGCGCTGGTGTACATTTGTACGGCCGTTGACTCACCCCAGATTGTGACGGGAATTAGGTCAAAGTGTGTCCCAAATGCCGGCAAATTTGGAAATCAAGGAATTTTCCAACCAACTTCAAATTTTGCATGCTCCAAACTGTATATATTCCGCACTTGTCATGCAAAATTGACAGATTTTCGCTGGGAAATGACGGAGAATTTTCAGAGTTTAGGGAAAACGGAGCTCGGCTGCGTGGTTATTCCCCTAACCGTGGCTGTTGGGACACCCTGCGCCGCGCTGGTGTACATTTGTACGGCCGTTGACTCACCCCAGATTGTGACGGGAATTAGGTCAAAGTGTGTCCCAAATGTCGGCAAATTTGGAAATCAAGGGATTTTCCAACCAACTTCAAATTTTGCATGCTCCAAACTGTATATATTCCGCACTTGTCATGCAAAATTGACAGATTTTCGCTGGGAAATGACGGATAAATTTCAGAGTTTAGGGAAAACGGAGCTCGGCTGCGTGGTTATTCCCCTAACCGTGGCTGTTGGGACACCCTGCGCATGCGCCGCGCTGGTGTACATTTGTACGGCCGTTGACTCACCCCAGATTGTGACGGGAATTAGGTCAAAGTGTGTCCCAAATGCCGGCAAATTTGGAAATCAAGGAATTTTCCAACCAACTTCAAATTTTGCATGCTCCAAACTGTATATATTCCGCACTTGTCATGCAAAATTGACAGATTTTCGCTGGGAAATGACGGAGAAATTTCAGAGTTTAGGGAAAACGGAGCTCGGCTGCGTGGTTATTCCCCTAACCGTGGCTGTTGGGACACCCTGCGCCGCGCTGGTGTACATTTGTACGGCCGTTGACTCACCCCAGATTGTGACGGGAATTAGGTCAAAGTGTGTCCCAAATGCCGGCAAATTTTGAAATCAAGGAATTTTCCAACCAACTTCAAATTTTGCATGCTCCAAACTGTATATATTCCGCACTTGTCATGCAAAATTGACAGATTTTCGCTGGGAAATGACGGAGAAATTTTAGAGTTTAGGGAAAACGGAGCTCGGCTGCGTGGTTATTCCCCTAACCGTGGCTGTTGGGACACCCTGCGCATGCGCCGCGCTGTTGTACATTTGTACGGCCGTTGACTCACCCCAGATTGTGACGGGAATTAGGTCAAAGTGTGTCCCAAATGCCGGCAAATTTGGAAATCAAGGAATTTTCCAACCAACTTCAAATTTTGCATGCTCCAAACTGTATATATTCCGCACTTGTCATGCAAAATTGACAGATTTTCGCTGGGAAATGACGGAGAAATTTCAGAGTTTAGGGAAAACGGAGCTCGGCTGCGTGGTTATTCCCATAACCGTGGCTGTTGGGACACCCTGCGCCGCGCTGGTGTACATTTGTACGGCCGTTGACTCACCCCAGATTGTGACGGGAATTAGGTCAAAGTGTGTCCCAAATGCCGGCAAATTTGGAAATCAAGGAATTTTCCAACCAACTTCAAATTTTGCATGCTCCAAACTGTATATATTCCGCACTTGTCATGCAAAATTGACAGATTTTCGCTGGGAAATGACGGAAAATTTCAGAGTTTAGGGAAAACGGAGCTCGGCTGCGTGGTTATTCCCCTAACCGTGGCTGTTGGGACACCCTGCGCATGCGCTGGTGTACATTTCTACGGCCGTTGACTCACCCCAGATTGTGACAGGAATTAGGTCAAAGTGTGTCCCAAATGCCGGCAAATTTTGAAATCAAGGAATTTTCCAACCAACTTCAAATTTTGCATGCTCCAAACTGTATATATTCCGCACTTGTCATGCAAAATTGACAGATTTTCGCCGGGAAATGACGGAGAAATTTCAGAGTTTAGGGAAAATGGAGCTCGGCTGCGTGGTTATTCCCCTAACCGTGGCTGTTGGGACACCCTGCGCATGCGCTGGTGTACATTTATACGGCCGTTGACTCACCCCATATTGTGACGGGAATTAGGTCAAAGTGTGTCCCAAATGCCGGCAAATTTTGAAATCAAGGAATTTTCCAACCAACTTCAAATTTTGCATGCTCCAAACTGTATATATTCCGCACTTGTCATGCAAAATTGACAGATTTTCGCTGGGAAATGACGGAGAAATTTCAGAGTTTAGGGAAAACGGAGCTCGGCTGCGTGGTTATTCCCCTAACCGTGGCTGTTGGGACACCCTGCGCATGCGCCGCGCTGGTGTACATTTGTACGGCCGTTGACTCACCCCAGATTGTGACGGGAATTAGGTCAAAGTGTGTCCCAAATGCCGGCAAATTTGGAAATCAAGGAATTTTCCAACCAACTTCAAATTTTGCATGCTCCAAACTGTATATATTCCGCACTTGTCATGCAAAATTGACAGATTTTCGCTGGGAAATGACGGAGAAATTTCAGAGTTTAGGGAAAACGGAGCTCGGCTACGTGGTTATTCCCCTAACCGTGGCTGTTGGGACACCCTGCACCGCGCTGGTGTACATTTGTACGGCCGTTGACTCACCCCAGATTGTGACGGGAATTAGGTCAAAGTGTGTCCCAAATGCCGGCAAATTTGGAAATCAAGGATTTTTCCAACCAACTTCAAATTTTGCATGCTCCAAACTGTATATATTCCGCACTTGTCATGCAAAATTGACAGATTTTCGCTGGGAAATGACGGAGAAATTTCAGAGTTTAGGGAAAACGGAGCTCGGCTACGTGGTTATTCCCCTAACCGTGGCTGTTGGGACACCCTGCGCCGCGCTGGTGTACATTTGTACGGCCGTTGACTCACCCCAGATTGTGACGGGAATTAGGTCAAAGTGTGTCCCAAATGCCGGAAAATTTGGAAATCAAGGAATTTTCCAACCAACTTCAAATTTTGCATGCTCCAAACTGTATATATTCCGCACTTGTCATGCAAAATTGACAGATTTTCGCTGGGAAATGACGGAGAAATTTCAGAGTTTAGGGAAATCGGAGCTCGGCTACGTGGTTATTCCCCTAACCGTGGCTGTTGGGAAACCCTGCGCCGCGCTGGGGTACATTTGTACGGCCGTTGACTCACCCCAGATTGTGACAGGAATTAGGTCAAAGTGTGTCCCAAATGCCGGCAAATTTGGAAATCAAGGAATTTTCCAACCAACTTCAAATTTTGCATGCTCCAAACTGTATACATTCCGCACTTGTCATGCAAAATTGACAGATTTTCGCTGGGAAATGACGGAGAAATTTCAGAGTTTAGGGAAAACGGAGCTCGGCTACGTGGTTATTCCCCTAACCGTGGCTGTTGGGACACCCTGCGCCGCGCTGGTGTACATTTGTACGGCCGTTGACTCACCCCAGATTGTGACGGGATTTAGGTCAAAGTGTGTCCCAAATGCCGGCAAATTTGGAAATCAAGGAATTTTCCAACCAACTTCAAATTTTGCATGCTCCAAACTGTATATATTCCGCACTTGTCATGCAAAATTGACAGATTTTCGCTGGGAAATGACGGAGAAATTTCAGAGTTTAGGGAAAACGGAGCTCGGCTACGTGGTTATTCCCCTAACCGTGGCTGTTGGGACACCCTGCACCGCGCTGGTGTACATTTGTACGGCCGTTGACTCACCCCAGATTGTGACGGGAATTAGGTCAAAGTTTGTCCCAAATGCCGGCAAATTTGGAAATCAAGGATTTTTCCAACCAACTTCAAATTTTGCATGCTCCAAACTGTATATATTCCGCACTTGTCATGCAAAATTGACAGATTTTCGCTGGGAAATGACGGAGAAATTTCAGAGTTTAGGGAAAACGGAGCTCGGCTACGTGGTTAATCCCCTAACCGTGGCTGTTGGGACACCCTGCACCGCGCTGGTGTACATTTGTACGGCCGTTGACTCACCCCAGATTGTGACGGGAATTAGGTCAAAGTGTGTCCCAAATGCCGGCAAATTTGGAAATCAAGGATTTTTCCAACCAACTTCAAATTTTGCATGCTCCAAACTCTATATATTCCGCACTTGTCATGCAAAATTGACAAATTTTCGCTGGGAAATGACGGAGAAATTTCAGCGTTTAGGGAAAACGGAGCTCGGCTACGTGGTTATTCCCCTAACCGTGGCTGTTGGGACACCCTGCGCCGTGCTGGTGTACATTTGTACGGCCGTTGACTCACCCCAGATTGTGACGGGAATTAGGTCAAAGTGTGTCCCAAATGCCGGCAAATTTGGAAATCAAGGATTTTTCCAACCAACTTCAAATTTTGCATGCTCCAAACTGTATATATTCCGCACTTGTCATGCAAAATTGACAAATTTTCGCTGGGAAATGACGGAGAAATTTCAGAGTTTAGGGAAAACGGAGCTCGGCTACGTGGTTATTCCCCTAACCGTGGCTGTTGGGACACCCTGCGCCGTGCTGGTGTACATTTGTACGGCCGTTGACTCACCCCAGATTGTGACGGGAATTAGGTCAAAGTGTGTCCCAAATGCCGGCAAATTTGGAAATCAAGGAATTTTCCAACCAACTTCAAATTTTGCATGCTCCAAACTGTATATATTCCGCACTTGTCATGCAAAATTGACAGATTTTCGCTGGGAAATGACGGAGAAATTTCAGAGTTTAGGGAAAACGGAGCTCGGCTACGTGGTTATTCCCCTAACCGTGGCTGTTGGGAAACCCTGCGCCGCGCTGGGGTACATTTGTACGGCCGTTGACTCACCCCAGATTGTGACAGGAATTAGGTCAAAGTGTGTCCCAAATGCCGGCAAATTTGGAAATCAAGGAATTTTCCAACCAACTTCAAATTTTGCATGCTCCAAACTGTATACATTCCGCACTTGTCATGCAAAATTGACAGATTTTCGCTGGGAAATGACGGAGAAATTTCAGAGTTTAGGGAAAACGGAGCTCGGCTACGTGGTTATTCCCCTAACCGTGGCTGTTGGGACACCCTGCGCCGCGCTGGTGTACATTTGTACGGCCGTTGACTCACCCCAGATTGTGACGGGATTTAGGTCAAAGTGTGTCCCAAATGCCGGCAAATTTGGAAATCAAGGAATTTTCCAACCAACTTCAAATTTTGCATGCTCCAAACTGTATATATTCCGCACTTGTCATGCAAAATTGACAGATTTTCGCTGGTAAATGACGGATAAATTTCAGAGTTTAGGAAAAACGGAGCTCGGCTGCGTGGTTATTCCCCTAACCGTGGCTGTTGGGACACCCTGCACCGCGCTGGTGTACATTTGTACGGCCGTTGACTCACCCCAGATTGTGACGGGAATTAGGTCAAAGTTTGTCCCAAATGCCGGCAAATTTGGAAATCAAGGATTTTTCCAACCAACTTCAAATTTTGCATGCTCCAAACTGTATATATTCCGCACTTGTCATGCAAAATTGACAGATTTTCGCTGGGAAATGACGGAGAAATTTCAGAGTTTAGGGAAAACGGAGCTCGGCTACGTGGTTAATCCCCTAACCGTGGCTGTTGGGACACCCTGCACCGCGCTGGTGTACATTTGTACGGCCGTTGACTCACCCCAGATTGTGACGGGAATTAGGTCAAAGTGTGTCCCAAATGCCGGCAAATTTGGAAATCAAGGATTTTTCCAACCAACTTCAAATTTTGCATGCTCCAAACTGTATATATTCCGCACTTGTCATGCAAAATTGACAGATTTTCGCTGGGAAATGACGGAGAAATTTCAGAGTTTAGGGAAAACGGAGCTCGGCTACGTGGTTATTCCCCTAACCGTGGCTGTTGGGACACCCTGCGCCGCGCTGGTGTACATTTGTACGGCCGTTGACTCACCCCAGATTGTGACTGGAATTAGGTCAAAGTGTGTCCCAAATGCCGGCAAATTTGGAAATCAAGGAATTTTCCAACCAACTTCAAATTGTGCATGCTCCAAACTGTATATATTCCGCACTTATCATGCAAAATTGACAGATTTTCGCTGGGAAATGACGGAGAAATTTCAGAGTTTAGGGAAAACGGAGCTCGGCTACGTGGTTATTCCCCTAACCGTGGCAGTTGGGAAACCCTGCGCCGCGCTGGGGTACATTTGTACGGCCGTTGACTCACCCCAGATTGTGACAGGAATTAGGTCAAAGTGTGTCCCAAATGCCGGCAAATTTGGAAATCAAGGAATTTTCCAACCAACTTCAAATTTTGCATGCTCCAAACTGTATACATTCCGCACTTGTCATGCAAAATTGACAGATTTTCGCTGGGAAATGACGGAGAAATTTCAGAGTTTAGGGAAAACGGAGCTCGGCTACGTGGTTAATCCCCTAACCGTGGCTGTTGGGACACCCTGCACCGCGCTGGTGTACATTTGTACGGCCGTTGACTCACCCCAGATTGTGACGGGAATTAGGTCAAAGTGTGTCCCAAATGCCGGCAAATTTGGAAATCAAGGATTTTTCCAACCAACTTCAAATTTTGCATGCTCCAAACTGTATATATTCCGCACTTGTCATGCAAAATTGACAGATTTTCGCTGGGAAATGACGGAGAAATTTCAGAGTTTAGGGAAAACGGAGCTCGGCTACGTGGTTATTCCCCTAACCGTGGCTGTTGGGACACCCTGCGCCGCGCTGGTGTACATTTGTACGGCCGTTGACTCACCCCAGATTGTGACGGGAATTAGGTCAAAGTGTGTCCCAAATGCCGGCAAATTTGGAAATCAAGGAATTTTCCAACCAACTTCAAATTGTGCATGCTCCAAACTGTATATATTCCGCACTTATCATGCAAAATTGACAGATTTTCGCTGGGAAATGACGGAGAAATTTCAGAGTTTAGGGAAAACGGAGCTCGGCTACGTGGTTATTCCCCTAACCGTGGCAGTTGGGAAACCCTGCGCCGCGCTGGGGTACATTTGTACGGCCGTTGACTCACCCCAGATTGTGACAGGAATTAGGTCAAAGTGTGTCCCAAATGCCGGCAAATTTGGAAATCAAGGAATTTTCCAACCAACTTCAAATTTTGCATGCTCCAAACTGTATACATTCCGCACTTGTCATGCAAAATTGACAGATTTTCGCTGGGAAATGACGGAGAAATTTCACAGTTTAGGGAAAACGGAGCTCGGCTACGTGGTTATTCCCCTAACCGTGGCTGTTGGGACACCCTGCGCCGCGCTGGTGTACATTTGTACGGCCGTTGACTCACCCCAGATTGTGACGGGATTTAGGTCAAAGTGTGTCCCAAATGCCGGCAAATTTGGAAATCAAGGAATTTTCCAACCAACTTCAAAGTTTGCATGCTCCAAACTGTATACATTCCGCACTTGTCATGCAAAATTGACAGATTTTCGCTGGGAAATGACGGAGAAATTTCAGAGTTTAGGGAAAACGGAGCTCGGCTACGTGGTTATTCCCCTAACCGTGGCTGTTGGGACACCCTGCGCCGCGCTGGTGTACATTTGTACGGCCGTTGACTCACCCCAGATTGTGACGGGAATTAGGTCAAAGTGTGTCCCAAATGCCGGCAAATTTGGAAATCAAGGAATTTTCCAACCAACTTCAAATTTTGCATGCTCCAAACTGTATATATTCCGCACTTGTCATGCAAAATTGACAGATTTTCGCTGGGAAATGACGGAGAAATTTCAGAGTTTAGGGAAAACGGAGCTCGGCTGCGTGGTTATTCCCCTAACCGTGGCTGTTGGGACACCCTGCGCCGCGCTGGTGTACATTTGTACGGCCGTTGACTCACCCCAGATTGTGACGGGAATTAGGTCAAAGTGTGTCCCAAAGGCCGGCAAATTTGGAAATCAAGGAATTTTCCAACCAACTTCAAATTGTGCATGCTCCAAACTGTATATATTCCGCACTTGTCATGCAAAATTGACAGATTTTCGCTGGGAAATGACGGAGAAATTTCAGAGTTTAGGGAAAACGGAGCTCGGCTGCGTGGTTATTCCCCTAACCGTGGATGTTGGGACACCCTGCACCGCGCTGGTGTACATTTGTACGGCCGTTGACTCACCCCAGATTGTGACGGGAATTAGGTCAAAGTGTGTCCCAAATGCCGGCAAATTTGGAAATCAAGGAATTTTCCAACCAACTTCAAATTGTGCATGCTCCAAACTGTATATATTCCGCACTTGTCATGCAAAATTGACAGATTTTCGCTGGGAAATGACGAAGAAATTTCAGAGTTTAGGGAAAACGGAGCTCGGCTGCGTGGTTATTCCCCTAACCGTGGCTGTTGGGACACCCTGCGCATGCGCCGCGCTGGTGTACATTTGTACGGCCGTTGACTCACCCCAGATTGTGACGGGAATTAGGTCAAAGTGTGTCCCAAATGCCGGCAAATTTGGAAATCAAGGAATTTTCCAACCAACTTCAAATTTTGCATGCTCCAAACTGTATATATTCCGCACTTGTCATGCAAAATTGACAGATTTTCGCTGGGAAATGACGGAGAAATTTCAGAGTTTAGGGAAAACGGAGCTCGGCTGCGTGGTTATTCCCCTAACCGTGGCTGTTGGGACACCCTGCGCCGCGCTGGTGTACATTTGTACGGCCGTTGACTCACCCCAGATTGTGACGGGAATTAGGTCAAAGTGTGTCCCAAATGCCGGCAAATTTGGAAATCAAGGAATTTTCCAACCAACTTCAAATTGTGCATGCTCCAAACTGTATATATTCCGCACTTATCATGCAAAATTGACAGATTTTCGCTGGGAAATGACGGAGAAATTTCAGAGTTTAGGGAAAACGGAGCTCGGCTACGTGGTTATTCCCCTAACCGTGGCAGTTGGGAAACCCTGCGCCGCGCTGGGGTACATTTGTACGGCCGTTGACTCACCCCAGATTGTGACAGGAATTAGGTCAAAGTGTGTCCCAAATGCCGGCAAATTTGGAAATCAAGGAATTTTCCAACCAACTTCAAATTTTGCATGCTCCAAACTGTATACATTCCGCACTTGTCATGCAAAATTGACAGATTTTCGCTGGGAAATGACGGAGAAATTTCAGAGTTTAGGGAAAACGGAGCTCGGCTACGTGGTTAATCCCCTAACCGTGGCTGTTGGGACACCCTGCACCGCGCTGGTGTACATTTGTACGGCCGTTGACTCACCCCAGATTGTGACGGGAATTAGGTCAAAGTGTGTCCCAAATGCCGGCAAATTTGGAAATCAAGGAATTTTCCAACCAACTTCAAAGTTTGCATGCTCCAAACTGTATACATTCCGCACTTGTCATGCAAAATTGACAGATTTTCGCTGGGAAATGACGGAGAAATTTCAGAGTTTAGGGAAAACGGAGCTCGGCTACGTGGTTATTCCCCTAACCGTGGCTGTTGGGACACCCTGCGCCGCGCTGGTGTACATTTGTACGGCCGTTGACTCACCCCAGATTGTGACGGGAATTAGGTCAAAGTGTGTCCCAAATGCCGGCAAATTTGGAAATCAAGGAATTTTCCAACCAACTTCAAATTTTGCATGCTCCAAACTGTATATATTCCGCACTTGTCATGCAAAATTGACAGATTTTCGCTGGGAAATGACGGAGAAATTTCAGAGTTTAGGGAAAACGGAGCTCGGCTGCGTGGTTATTCCCCTAACCGTGGCTGTTGGGACACCCTGCGCCGCGCTGGTGTACATTTGTACGGCCGTTGACTCACCCCAGATTGTGACGGGAATTAGGTCAAAGTGTGTCCCAAAGGCCGGCAAATTTGGAAATCAAGGAATTTTCCAACCAACTTCAAATTGTGCATGCTCCAAACTGTATATATTCCGCACTTGTCATGCAAAATTGACAGATTTTCGCTGGGAAATGACGGAGAAATTTCAGAGTTTAGGGAAAACGGAGCTCGGCTGCGTGGTTATTCCCCTAACCGTGGATGTTGGGACACCCTGCACCGCGCTGGTGTACATTTGTACGGCCGTTGACTCACCCCAGATTGTGACGGGAATTAGGTCAAAGTGTGTCCCAAATGCCGGCAAATTTGGAAATCAAGGAATTTTCCAACCAACTTCAAATTGTGCATGCTCCAAACTGTATATATTCCGCACTTGTCATGCAAAATTGACAGATTTTCGCTGGGAAATGACGAAGAAATTTCAGAGTTTAGGGAAAACGGAGCTCGGCTGCGTGGTTATTCCCCTAACCGTGGCTGTTGGGACACCCTGCGCATGCGCCGCGCTGGTGTACATTTGTACGGCCGTTGACTCACCCCAGATTGTGACGGGAATTAGGTCAAAGTGTGTCCCAAATGCCGGCAAATTTGGAAATCAAGGAATTTTCCAACCAACTTCAAATTTTGCATGCTCCAAACTGTATATATTCCGCACTTGTCATGCAAAATTGACAGATTTTCGCTGGGAAATGACGGAGAAATTTCAGAGTTTAGGGAAAACGGAGCTCGGCTGCGTGGTTATTCCCCTAACCGTGGCTGTTGGGACACCCTGCGCCGCGCTGGTGTACATTTGTACGGCCGTTGACTCACCCCAGATTGTGACGGGAATTAGGTCAAAGTGTGTCCCAAATGCCGGCAAATTTGGAAATCAAGGAATTTTCCAACCAACTTCAAATTTTGCATGCTCCAAACTGTATATATTCCGCACTTGTCATGCAAAATTGACAGATTTTCGCTGGGAAATGACGGAGAAATTTCAGAGTTTAGGGAAAACGGAGCTCGGCTGCCTGGTTATTCCCCTAACCGTGGCTGTTGGGACACCCTGCGCATGCGCCTCGCTGGTGTACATTTGTACGGCCGTTGACTCACCCCAGATTGTGACGGGAATTAGGTCAAAGTGTGTCCCAAATGCTGGCAAATTTGGAAATCAAGGAATTTTCCAACCAACTTCAAATTTTGCATGCTCAAAACTGTATATATTCCGCACTTGTCATGCAAAATTGACAGATTTTCGCTGGGAAATGACGGAGAAATTTCAGAGTTTAGGGAAAACGGAGCTCGGCTACGTGGTTATTCCCCTAACCGTGGCTGTTGGGACACCCTGCGCCGCGCTGGTGTACATTTGTACGGCCGTTGACTCACCCCAGATTGTGACGGGATTTAGGTCAAAGTGTGTCCCAAATGCCGGCAAATTTGGAAATCAAGGAATTTTCCAACCAACTTCAAATTTTGCATGCTCCAAACTGTATATATTCCGCACTTGTCATGCAAAATTGACAGATTTTCGCTGGGAAATGACGGAGAAATTTCAGAGTTTAGGGAAAACGGAGCTCGGCTGCGTGGTTATTCCCCTAACCGTGGCTGTTGGGACACCCTGCGCCGCGCTGGTGTACATTTGTACGGCCGTTGACTCACCCCAGATTGTGACGGGAATTAGGTCAAAGTGTGTCCCAAAGGCCGGCAAATTTGGAAATCAAGGAATTTTCCAACCAACTTCAAATTTTGCATGCTCCAAACTGTATATATTCCGCACTTGTCATGCAAAATTGACAGATTTTCGCTGGGAAATGACGGAGAAATTTCAGAGTTTAGGGAAAACGGAGCTCGGCTGCGTGGTTATTCCCCTAACCGTGGCTGTTGGGACACCCTGCACCGCGCTGGTGTACATTTGTACGGCCGTTGACTCACCCCAGATTGTGACGGGAATTAGGTCAAAGTGTGTCCCAAATGCCGGCAAATTTGGAAATCAAGGAATTTTCCAACCAACTTCAAATTGTGCATGCTCCAAACTGTATATATTCCGCACTTGTCATGCAAAATTGACAGATTTTCGCTGGGAAATGACGGAGAAATTTCAGAGTTTAGGGAAAACGGAGCTCGGCTGCGTGGTTATTCCCCTAACCGTGGCTGTTGGGACACCCTGCGCATGCGCCGCGCTGGTGTACATTTGTACGGCCGTTGACTCACCCCAGATTGTGACGGGAATTAGGTCAAAGTGTGTCCCAAATGCCGGCAAATTTGGAAATCAAGGAATTTTCCAACCAACTTCAAATTTTGCATGCTCCAAACTGTATATATTCCGCACTTGTCATGCAAAATTGACAGATTTTCGCTGGGAAATGACGGAGAAATTTCAGAGTTTAGGGAAAACGGAGCTCGGCTGCGTGGTTATTCCCCTAACCGTGGCTGTTGGGACACCCTGCGCCGCGCTGGTGTACATTTGTACGGCCGTTGACTCACCCCAGATTGTGACGGGAATTAGGTCAAAGTGTGTCCCAAATGCCGGCAAATTTGGAAATCAAGGAATTTTCCAACCAACTTCAAATTTTGCATGCTCCAAACTGTATATATTCCGCACTTGTCATGCAAAATTGACAGATTTTCGCTGGGAAATGACGGAGAAATTTCAGAGTTTAGGGAAAACGGAGCTCGGCTGCCTGGTTATTCCCCTAACCGTGGCTGTTGGGACACCCTGCGCATGCGCCTCGCTGGTGTACATTTGTACGGCCGTTGACTCACCCCAGATTGTGACGGGAATTAGGTCAAAGTGTGTCCCAAATGCTGGCAAATTTGGAAATCAAGGAATTTTCCAACCAACTTCAAATTTTGCATGCTCAAAACTGTATATATTCCGCACTTGTCATGCAAAATTGACAGATTTTCGCTGGGAAATGACGGAGAAATTTCAGAGTTTAGGGAAAACGGAGCTCGGCTACGTGGTTATTCCCCTAACCGTGGCTGTTGGGACACCCTGCGCCGCGCTGGTGTACATTTGTACGGCCGTTGACTCACCCCAGATTGTGACGGGATTTAGGTCAAAGTGTGTCCCAAATGCCGGCAAATTTGGAAATCAAGGAATTTTCCAACCAACTTCAAATTTTGCATGCTCCAAACTGTATATATTCCGCACTTGTCATGCAAAATTGACAGATTTTCCCTGGGAAATGACGGAGAAATTTCAGAGTTTAGGGAAAACGGAGCTCGGCTACGTGGTTATTCCCCTAACCGTGGCTGTTGGGACACCCTGCACCGCGCTGGTGTACATTTGTACGGCCGTTGACTCACCCCAGATTGTGACGGGAATTAGGTCAAAGTTTGTCCCAAATGCCGGCAAATTTGGAAATCAAGGATTTTTCCAACCAACTTCAAATTTTGCATGCTCCAAACTGTATATATTCCGCACTTGTCATGCAAAATTGACAGATTTTCGCTGGGAAATGACGGAGAAATTTCAGAGTTTAGGGAAAACGGAGCTCGGCTACGTGGTTATTCCCCTAACCGTGGCTGTTGGGACACCCTGCGCCGCGCTGGTGTACATTTGTACGGCCGTTGACTCACCCCAGATTGTGACGGGAATTAGGTCAAAGTGTGTCCCAAATGCCGGCAAATTTGGAAATCAAGGAATTTTCCAACCAACTTCAAATTTTGCATGCTCCAAACTGTATATATTCCGCACTTGTCATGCAAAATTGACAGATTTTCGCTGGGAAATGACGGAGAAATTTCAGAGTTTAGGGAAAACGGAGCTCGGCTGCGTGGTTATTCCCCTAACCGTGGCTGTTGGGACACCCTGCGCCGCGCTGGTGTACATTTGTACGGCCGTTGACTCACCCCAGATTGTGACGGGAATTAGGTCAAAGTGTGTCCCAAATGCCGGCAAATTTGGAAATCAAGGAATTTTCCAACCAACTTCAAATTGTGCATGCTCCAAACTGTATATATTCCGCACTTGTCATGCAAAATTGACAGATTTTCGCTGGGAAATGACGGAGAAATTTCAGAGTTTAGGGAAAACGGAGCTCGGCTGCGTGGTTATTCCCCTAACCGTGGCTGTTGGGACACCCTGCGCATGCGCCGCGCTGGTGTACATTTGTACGGCCGTTGACTAACCCCAGATTGTGACGGGAATTAGGTCAAAGTGTGTCCCAAATGCCGGCAATTTTGGAAATCAAGGAATTTTCCAACCAACTTCAAATTTTGCATGCTCCAAACTGTATATATTCCGCACTTGTCATGCAAAATTGACAGATTTTCGCTGGGAAATGACGGATAAATTTCAGAGTTTAGGGAAAACGGAGCTCGGCTGCGTGGTTATTCCCCTAACCGTGGCTGTTGGGACACCCTGCGCCGCGCTGGTGTACATTTGTACGGCCGTTGACTCACCCCAGATTGTGACGGGAATTAGGTCAAAGTGTGTCCCAAATGCCGGCAAATTTGGAAATCAAGGAATTTTCCAACCAACTTCAAATTGTGCATGCTCCAAACTGTATATATTCCGCACTTGTCATGCAAAATTGACAGATTTTCGCTGGGAAATGACGGAGAAATTTCAGAGTTTAGGGAAAACGGAGCTCGGCTGCGTGGTTATTCCCCTAACCGTGGCTGTTGGGACACCCTGCACCGCGCTGGTGTAGATTTGTACGGCCGTTGACTCACCCCAGATTGTGACGGGAATTAGGTCAAAGTGTGTCCCAAATGCCGGCAAATTTGGAAATCAAGGAATTTTCCAACCAACTTCAAATTGTGCATGCTCCAAACTGTATATATTCCGCACTTGTCATGCAAAATTGACAGATTTTCGCTGGGAAATGACGGAGAAATTTCAGAGTTTAGGGAAAACGGAGCTCGGCTGCGTGGTTATTCCCCTAACCGTGGCTGTTGGGACACCCTGCGCATGCGCCGCGCTGGTGTACATTTGTACGGCCGTTGACTCACCCCAGATTGTGACGGGAATTAGGTCAAAGTGTGTCCCAAATGCCGGCAAATTTGGAAATCAAGGAATTTTCCAACCAACTTCAAATTTTGCATGCTCCAAACTGTATATATTCCGCACTTGTCATGCAAAATTGACAGATTTTCGCTGGGAAATGACGGAGAAATTTCAGAGTTTAGGGAAAACGGAGCTCGGCTGCGTGGTTATTCCCCTAACCGTGGCTGTTGGGACACCCTGCGCCGCGCTGGTGTACATTTGTACGGCCGTTGACTCACCCCAGATTGTGACGGGAATTAGGTCAAAGTGTGTCCCAAATGCCGGCAAATTTGGAAATCAAGGAATTTTCCAACCAACTTCAAATTTTGCATGCTCCAAACTGTATATATTCCGCACTTGTCATGCAAAATTGACAGATTTTCGCTGGGAAATGACGGAGAAATTTCAGAGTTTAGGGAAAACGGAGCTCGGCTGCGTGGTTATTCCCCTAACCGTGGCTGTTGGGACACCCTGCGCATGCGCCTCGCTGGTGTACATTTGTACGGCCGTTGACTCACCCCAGATTGTGACGGGAATTAGGTCAAAGTGTGTCCCAAATGCTGGCAAATTTGGAAATCAAGGAATTTTCCAACCAACTTCAAATTTTGCATGCTCAAAACTGTATATATTCCGCACTTGTCATGCAAAATTGACAGATTTTCGCTGGGAAATGACGGAGAAATTTCAGAGTTTAGGGAAAACGGAGCTCGGCTACGTGGTTATTCCCCTAACCGTGGCTGTTGGGACACCCTGCGCCGCGCTGGTGTACATTTGTACGGCCGTTGACTCACCCCAGATTGTGACGGGATTTAGGTCAAAGTGTGTCCCAAATGCCGGCAAATTTGGAAATCAAGGAATTTTCCAACCAACTTCAAATTTTGCATGCTCCAAACTGTATATATTCCGCACTTGTCATGCAAAATTGACAGATTTTCGCTGGGAAATGACGGAGAAATTTCAGAGTTTAGGGAAAACGGAGCTCGGCTACGTGGTTATTCCCCTAACCGTGGCTGTTGGGACACCCTGCACCGCGCTGGTGTACATTTGTACGGCCGTTGACTCACCCCAGATTGTGACGGGAATTAGGTCAAAGTTTGTCCCAAATGCCGGCAAATTTAGAAATCAAGGATTTTTCCAACCAACTTCAAATTTTGCATGCTCCAAACTGTATATATTCCGCACTTGTCATGCAAAATTGACAGATTTTCGCTGGGAAATGACGGAGAAATTTCAGAGTTTAGGGAAAACGGAGCTCGGCTACGTGGTTATTCCCCTAACCGTGGCTGTTGTGACACCCTGCGCCGCGCTGGTGTACATTTGTACGGCCGTTGACTCACCCCAGATTGTGACGGGAATTAGGTCAAAGTGTGTCCCAAATGCCGGCAAATTTGGAAATCAAGGAATTTTCCAACCAACTTCAAATTTTGCATGCTCCAAACTGTATATATTCCGCACTTGTCATGCAAAATTGACAGATTTTCGCTGGGAAATGACGGAGAAATTTCAGAGTTTAGGGAAAACGGAGCTCGGCTGCGTGGTTATTCCCCTAACCGTGGCTGTTGGGACACCCTGCGCCGCGCTGGTGTACATTTGTACGGCCGTTGACTCACCCCAGATTGTGACGGGAATTAGGTCAAAGTGTGTCCCAAATGCCGGCAAATTTGGAAATCAAGGAATTTTCCAACCAACTTCAAATTGTGCATGCTCCAAACTGTATATATTCCGCACTTGTCATGCAAAATTGACAGATTTTCGCTGGGAAATGACGGAGAAATTTCAGAGTTTAGGGAAAACGGAGCTCGGCTGCGTGGTTATTCCCCTAACCGTGGCTGTTGGGACACCCTGCGCATGCGCCGCGCTGGTGTACATTTGTACGGCCGTTGACTCACCCCAGATTGTGACGGGAATTAGGTCAAAGTGTGTCCCAAATGCCGGCAATTTTGGAAATCAAGGAATTTTCCAACCAACTTCAAATTTTGCATGCTCCAAACTGTATATATTCCGCACTTGTCATGCAAAATTGACAGATTTTCGCTGGGAAATGACGGAGAAATTTCAGAGTTTAGGGAAAACGGAGCTCGGCTGCGTGGTTATTCCCCTAACCGTGGCTGTTGGGACACCCTGCGCCGCGCTGGTGTACATTTGTACGGCCGTTGACTCACCCCAGATTGTGACGGGAATTAGGTCAAAGTGTGTCCCAAATGCCGGCAAATTTGGAAATCAAGGAATTTTCCAACCAACTTCAAATTTTGCATGCTCCAAACTGTATATATTCCGCACTTGTCATGCAAAATTGACAGATTTTCGCTGGGAAATGACGGAGAAATTTCAGAGTTTAGGGAAAACGGAGCTCGGCTGCGTGGTTATTCCCCTAACCGTGGCTGTTGGGACACCCTGCGCATGCGCCTCGCTGGTGTACATTTGTACGGCCGTTGACTCACCCCAGATTGTGACGGGAATTAGGTCAAAGTGTGTCCCAAATGCTGGCAAATTTGGAAATCAAGGAATTTTCCAACCAACTTCAAATTTTGCATGCTCAAAACTGTATATATTCCGCACTTGTCATGCAAAATTGACAGATTTTCGCTGGGAAATGACGGAGAAATTTCAGAGTTTAGGGAAAACGGAGCTCGGCTACGTGGTTATTCCCCTAACCGTGGCTGTTGGGACACCCTGCGCCGCGCTGGTGTACATTTGTACGGCCGTTGACTCACCCCAGATTGTGACGGGATTTAGGTCAAAGTGTGTCCCAAATGCCGGCAAATTTGGAAATCAAGGAATTTTCCAACCAACTTCAAATTTTGCATGCTCCAAACTGTATATATTCCGCACTTGTCATGCAAAATTGACAGATTTTCGCTGGGAAATGACGGAGAAATTTCAGAGTTTAGGGAAAACGGAGCTCGGCTACGTGGTTATTCCCCTAACCGTGGCTGTTGGGACACCCTGCACCGCGCTGGTGTACATTTGTACGGCCGTTGACTCACCCCAGATTGTGACGGGAATTAGGTCAAAGTTTGTCCCAAATGCCGGCAAATTTGGAAATCAAGGATTTTTCCAACCAACTTCAAATTTTGCATGCTCCAAACTGTATATATTCCGCACTTGTCATGCAAAATTGACAGATTTTCGCTGGGAAATGACGGAGAAATTTCAGAGTTTAGGGAAAACGGAGCTCGGCTACGTGGTTATTCCCCTAACCGTGGCTGTTGTGACACCCTGCGCCGCGCTGGTGTACATTTGTACGGCCGTTGACTCACCCCAGATTGTGACGGGAATTAGGTCAAAGTGTGTCCCAAATGCCGGCAAATTTGGAAATCAAGGAATTTTCCAACCAACTTCAAATTTTGCATGCTCCAAACTGTATATATTCCGCACTTGTCATGCAAAATTGACAGATTTTCGCTGGGAAATGACGGAGAAATTTCAGAGTTTAGGGAAAACGGAGCTCGGCTGCGTGGTTATTCCCCTAACCGTGGCTGTTGGGACACCCTGCGCCGCGCTGGTGTACATTTGTACGGCCGTTGACTCACCCCAGATTGTGACGGGAATTAGGTCAAAGTGTGTCCCAAATGCCGGCAAATTTGGAAATCAAGGAATTTTCCAACCAACTTCAAATTGTGCATGCTCCAAACTGTATATATTCCGCACTTGTCATGCAAAATTGACAGATTTTCGCTGGGAAATGACGGAGAAATTTCAGAGTTTAGGGAAAACGGAGCTCGGCTGCGTGGTTATTCCCCTAACCGTGGCTGTTGGGACACCCTGCGCATGCGCCGCGCTGGTGTACATTTGTACGGCCGTTGACTCACCCCAGATTGTGACGGGAATTAGGTCAAAGTGTGTCCCAAATGCCGGCAATTTTGGAAATCAAGGAATTTTCCAACCAACTTCAAATTTTGCATGCTCCAAACTGTATATATTCCGCACTTGTCATGCAAAATTGACAGATTTTCGCTGGGAAATGACGGAGAAATTTCAGAGTTTAGGGAAAACGGAGCTCGGCTGCGTGGTTATTCCCCTAACCGTGGCTGTTGGGACACCCTGCGCCGCGCTGGTGTACATTTGTACGGCCGTTGACTCACCCCAGATTGTGACGGGAATTAGGTCAAAGTGTGTCCCAAATGCCGGCAAATTTGGAAATCAAGGAATTTTCCAACCAACTTCAAATTTTGCATGCTCCAAACTGTATATATTCCGCACTTGTCATGCAAAATTGACAGATTTTCGCTGGGAAATGACGGAGAAATTTCAGAGTTTAGGGAAAACGGAGCTCGGCTGCGTGGTTATTCCCCTAACCGTGGCTGTTGGGACACCCTGCGCATGCGCCGCGCTGGTGTACATTTGTACGGCCGTTGACTCACCCCAGATTGTGACGGGAATTAGGTCAAAGTGTGTCCCAAATGCCGGCAAATTTGGAAATCAAGGAATTTTCCAACCAACTTCAAATTTTGCATGCTCCAAACTGTATATATTCCGCACTTGTCATGCAACATTGACAGATTTTCGCTGGGAAATGACGGAGAAATTTCAGAGTTTAGGGAAAACGGAGCTCGGCTGCGTGGTTATTCCCCTAACCGTGGCTGTTGGGACACCCTGCGCCGCGCTGGTGTACATTTGTACGGCCGTTGACTCACCCCAGATTGTGACGGGAATTAGGTCAAAGTGTGTCCCAAATGCCGGCAAATTTGGAAATCAAGGAATTTTCCAACCAACTTCAAAATTTGCATGCTCCAAACTGTATATATTCCGCACGTGTCATGCAAAATTGACAGATTTTCGCTGGGAAATGACGGAGAAATTTCAGAGTTTAGGGAAAACGGAGCTCGGCTGCGTGGTTATTCCCCTAACCGTGGCTGTTGGGACACCCTGCGCATGCGCCGCGCTGGTGTACATTTGTACGGCCGTTGACTCACCCCAGATTGTGACGGGAATTAGGTCAAAGTGTGTCCCAAATGCCGGCAAATTTGGAAATCAAGTAATTTTCCAACCAACTTCAAATTTTGCATGCTCCAAACTGTATATATTCCGCACTTGTCATGCAAAATTGACAGATTTTCGCTGGGAAATGACGGAGAATTTTCAGAGTTTAGGGAAAACGGAGCTCGGCTGCGTGGTTATTCCCCTAACCGTGGCTGTTGGGGCTGTTTGGGACACCCTGCGCCGCGCTGGTGTACATTTGTACGGCCGTTGACTCACACCAGGTTGTGACGGGAATTAGGTCAAAGTGTGTCCCAAATGCCGGCAAATTTGGAAATCAAGGAATTTTCCAACAACTTCAAATTTTGCATGCTCAAAACTGTATATATTCCGCACTTGTCATGCAAAATTGACAGATTTTCGCTGGGAAATGATGGAGAAATTTCAGAGTTTAGGGAAAACGGAGCTCGGCTACGTGGTTATTCCCCTAACCGTGGCTGTTGGGAAACCCTGCGCCGCGCTGGGGTACATTTGTACCGCCGTTGACTCACCCCAGATTGTGACAGGAATTAGGTCAAAGTGTGTCCCAAATGCCGGCAAATTTGGAAATCAAGGAATTTTCCAACAACTTCAAATTTTGCATGCTCCAAACTGTATACATTCCGCACTTGTCATGCAAAATTGACAGATTTTCGCTGGGAATGACGGAGAAATTTCAGAGTTTAGGGAAAAAGGAGCTCGCTACGTGGTTATTTCCCCTAACCGTGGCTGTTGGGACACCCTGCGCCGCGCTGGTGTACATTTGTACGGCCGTTGACTCACCCCAGATTGTGACGGGAATTAGGTCAAAGTGTGTCCCAAATGCCGGCAAATTTGGAAATCAAGGATTTTTCCAACCAACTTCAAATTTTGCATGCTCCAAAACTGTATATATTCCGCACTTGTCATGCAAAATTGACAGATTTTCGCTGGAAATGACGGAGAAATTTCAGAGTTTAGGGAAAACGGAGCTCGGCTACGTGGTTATTCCCCTAACCGTGGCTGTTGGGGACACCCTGCGCCGCGCTGGTGTACATTTGTACGGCCGTTGACTCACCCCAGATTGTGACGGGAATTAGGTCAAAGTGTGTCCCAAATGCCGGCAAATTTGGAAATCAAGGAATTTTCCAACCAACTTCAAAATTTGTATGCTCCAAAAATGTATATATTCCGCACGTGTCATGCAAAATTGACAGATTTTCGCTGGGAAATGACGGAGAAATTTCAGAGTTTAGGGAAAACGGAGCTCGGCTGCGTGGTTATTCCCCTAACCGTGGCTGTTGGGACACCCTGCGCATGCGCCGCGCTGGTGTACATTTGTACGGCCGTTGACTCACCCCCAGATTGTGACGGGAATTAGGTCAAAGTGTGTCCCAAATGCCGGCAAATTTGGAAATCAAGTAATTTTCCACCAACTTCAAATTTTGCATGCTCCAAACTGTATATATTCCGCACTTGTCATGCAAAATTGACAGATTTTCGCTGGGAAATGACGGAGGAATTTTCAGAGTTTAGGGAAAACGGAGCTCGGCTGCGTGGTTATTCCCCTAACCGTGGCTGTTGGGACACCCTGCGCCGCGCTGGTGTACATTTGTACGGCCGTTGACTCACCCCAGATTGTGACGGGAATTAGGTCAAAGTGTGTCCCAAATGCCGGCAAATTTGGAAAATCAAGGAATTTTCCAACCAACTTCAAATTTTGCATGCTCAAAACTGTATATATTCCGCACTTGTCATGCAAAATTGACAGATTTTCGCTGGGAAATGATGAGAAAGTTCAGAGTTTAGGGGAAAACGGAGCTCGGCTACGTGGTTATTCCCCTAACCCGTGGCTGTTGGGAAACCCTGCGCCGCGCTGGGGTACATTTGTACCGCCGTTGACCTCACCCCAGATTGTGACAGGAATTAGGTCAAAGTGTGTCCCAAATGCCGGCAAATTTGGAATCAAGGAATTTTCCAACCAACTTCAAATTTTGCATGCTCCAAACTGTATAAATTCCGCACTTGTCATGCAAAAATTGACAGATTTTCGCTGGGAAATGACGGAGAAATTTCAGAGTTTAGGGAAACGGAGCTCGGCTACGTGGTTATTCCCCTAACCGTGGCTGTTGGGACACCCTGCGCCGCGCTGGTGTACATTTGTACGGCCGTTGACTCACCCCAGATTGTGACGGGGATTTAGGTCAAAGTGTGTCCCAAATGCCGGCAAATTTGGAAATCAAGGAATTTTCCAACCAACTTCAAATTTTGCATGCTCCAAACTGTATATATTCCGCACTTGTCATGCAAAATTGACAGATTTTCGCTTGGAAATGACGGAGAAATTTCAGAGTTTAGGGAAAACGGAGCTCGGGCTACGTGGTTATTCCCTAACCGTGGCTGTTGGGACAACCCTGCGCCGCGCTGGGTGTACATTTGTACGGCCGTTGACTCACCCCAGATTGTGACGGGAATTAGGTCAAAGTGTGTCCCAAATGCCGGCAAATTTGGAAATCAAGGAATTTTCCAACCAACTTCAAAATTTGTATGCTCCAAAATGTATATATTCCGCACGTGTCATGCAAAATTGACAGATTTTCGCTGGGAAATGACGGAGAAATTTTCAGAGTTTAGGGAAAACGGAGCTCGGCTGCGTGGTTATTCCCCTAACCGTGGCTGTTGGGACACCCTGCGCATGCGCCGCGCTGGTGTACATTTGTACGGCCGTTGACTCACCCCAGATTGTGACGGGAATTAGGTCAAAGTGTGTCCCAAATGCCGGCAAATTTGGAAATCAAGTAATTTTCCAACCAACTTCAAATTTTGCATGCTCCAAACTGTATAATATTCCGCACTTGTCATGCAAAATTGACAGATTTTCGCTGGGAAATGACGGAGAATTTTCAGAGTTTAGGGAAAACGGAGCTCGGCTGCGTGGTTATTCCCCCTAACCGTGGCTGTTGGGACACCCCTGCGCCGCGCTGGTGTACATTTGTACGGCCGTTGACTCACCCCAGATTGTGACGGGAATTAGGTCAAAGTGTGTCCCAAATGCCGGCAAATTTGGAAATCAAGGAATTTTCCAACCAACTTCAAATTTTGCATGCTCAAAACTGTATATATTCCGCACTTGTCATGCAAAATTGACAGATTTTTCGCTGGGAAATGATGGAGAAATTTCAGAGTTTAGGGAAAACGGAGCTCGGCTACGTGGTTATTCCCTAACCGTGGCTGTTGGGAAACCCTGCGCCGCGCTGGGGTACATTTGTACCGCCGTTGACTCACCCCAGATTGTGACAGGAATTAGGTCAAAGTGTGTCCCAAATGCCGGCAAATTTGGAAATCAAGGAATTTTCCAACCAACTTCAAATTTTGCATGCTCCAAAACTGTATACATTCCGCACTTGTCATGCAAAAATTGACAGATTTTCGCTGGGAAATGACGGAGAAATTTCAGAGTTTAGGGAAACGGAGCTCGGCTACGTGGTTATTCCCTAACCGTGGCTGTTGGACACCCTGCGCCGCGCTGGTGTACATTTGTACGGCCGTTGACTCACCCCAGAGATTGTGACGGGATTTAGGTCAAAGTGTGTCCCAAATGCCGGCAAATTTGGAAATCAAGGAATTTTCCAACCAACTTCAAATTTTGCATGCTCCAAACTGTATATATTCCGCACTTGTCATGCAAAATTGACAGATTTTCGCTTGGAAATGACGGAGAAATTTCAGAGTTTAGGGAAAACGGAGCTCGGCTACGTGGTTATTCCCCTAACCGTGGCTGTTGGGACACCCTGCACCGCGCTGGTGTACATTTGTACGGCCGTTGACTCACCCCAGATTGTGACGGGAATTAGGTCAAAGTGTGTCCCAAATGCCGGCAAATTTGGAAATCAAGGATTTTTCCAACCAACTTCAAATTTTGCATGCTCCAAACTGTATATATTCCGCACTTGTCATGCAAAATTGACAGATTTTCGCTGGGAAATGACGGAGAAATTTCAGAGTTTAGGGAAAACGGAGCTCGGCTACGTGGTTATTCCCCTAACCGTGGCTGTTGGGACACCCTGCGCCGCGCTGGTGTACATTTGTACGGCCGTTGACTCACCCCAGATTGTGACGGGAATTAGGTCAAAGTGTGTCCCAAATGCCGGCAAATTTGGAAATCAAGGAATTTTCCAACCAACTTCAAATTTTGCATGCTCCAAACTGTATATATTCCGCACTTGTCATGCAAAATTGACAGATTTTCGCTTGGAAATGACGGAGAAATTTCAGAGTTTAGGGAAAACGGAGCTCGGCTACGTGGTTATTCCCCTAACCGTGGCTGTTGGGACACCCTGCACCGCGCTGGTGTACATTTGTACGGCCGTTGACTCACCCCAGATTGTGACGGGAATTAGGTCAAAGTGTGTCCCAAATGCCGGCAAATTTGGAAATCAAGGATTTTTCCAACCAACTTCAAATTTTGCATGCTCCAAACTGTATATATTCCGCACTTGTCATGCAAAATTGACAGATTTTCGCTGGGAAATGACGGAGAAATTTCAGAGTTTAGGGAAAACGGAGCTCGGCTACGTGGTTATTCCCCTAACCGTGGCTGTTGGGACACCCTGCGCCGCGCTGGTGTACATTTGTACGGCCGTTGACTCACCCCAGATTGTGACGGGAATTAGGTCAAAGTGTGTCCCAAATGCCGGCAAATTTGGAAATCAAGGAATTTTCCAACCAACTTCAAATTTTGCATGCTCCAAACTGTATATATTCCGCACTTGTCATGCAAAATTGACAGATTTTCGCTGGGAAATGACGGAGAAATTTCAGAGTTTAGGGAAAACGGAGCTCGGCTACGTGGTTATTCCCCTAACCGTGGCTGTTGGGAAACCCTGCGCCGCGCTGGGGTACATTTGTACGGCCGTTGACTCACCCCAGATTGTGACGGGAATTAGGTCAAAGTGTGTCCCAAATGCCGGCAAATTTGGAAATCAAGGAATTTTCCAACCAACTTCAAATTTTGCATGCTCAAAACTGTATATATTCCGCACTTGTCATGCAAAATTGACAGATTTTCGCTGGGAAATGATGGAGACATTTCAGAGTTTAGGGAAAACGGAGCTCGGCTACGTGGTTATTCCCCTAACCGTGGCTGTTGGGAAACCCTGCGCCGCGCTGGGGTACATTTGTACCGCCGTTGACTCACCCCAGATTGTGACAGGAATTAGGTCAAAGTGTGTCCCAAATGCCGGCAAATTTGGAAATCAAGGAATTTTCCAACCAACTTCAAATTTTGCATGCTCCCAACTGTATACATTCCGCACTTGTCATGCAAAATTGACAGATTTTCGCTGGGAAATGACGGAGAAATTTCAGAGTTTAGGGAAAACGGAGCTCGGCTACGTGGTTATTCCCCTAACCGTGGCTGTTGGGACACCCTGCGCCGCGCTGGTGTACATTTGTACGGCCGTTGACTCACCCCAGATTGTGACGGGATTTAGGTCAAAGTGTGTCCCAAATGCCGGCAAATTTGGAAATCAAGGAATTTTCCAACCAACTTCAAATTTTGCATGCTCCAAACTGTATATATTCCGCACTTGTCATGCAAAATTGACAGATTTTCGCTGGGAAATGACGGAGAAATTTCAGAGTTTAGGGAAAACGGAGCTCGGCTACGTGGTTATTCCCCTAACCGTGGCTGTTGGGACACCCTGCACCGCGCTGGTGTACATTTGTACGGCCGTTGACTCACCCCAGATTGTGACGGGAATTAGGTCAAAGTGTGTCCCAAATGCCGGCAAATTTGGAAATCAAGGATTTTTCCAACCAACTTCAAATTTTGCATGCTCCAAACTGTATATATTCCGCACTTGTCATGCAAAATTGACAGATTTTCGCTGGGAAATGACGGAGAAATTTCAGAGTTTAGGGAAAACGGAGCTCGGCTACGTGGTTATTCCCCTAACCGTGGCTGTTGGGACACCCTGCGCCGCGCTGGTGTACATTTGTACGGCCGTTGACTCACCCCAGATTGTGACGGGAATTAGGTCAAAGTGTGTCCCAAATGCCGGCAAATTTGGAAATCAAGGAATTTTCCAACCAACTTCAAATTTTGCATGCTCCAAACTGTATATATTCCGCACTTGTCATGCAAAATTGACAGATTTTCGCTGGGAAATGACGGAGAAATTTCAGAGTTTAGGGAAAACGGAGCTCGGCTACGTGGTTATTCCCCTAACCGTGGCTGTTGGGAAACCCTGCGCCGCGCTGGGGTACATTTGTACGGCCGTTGACTCACCCCAGATTGTGACGGGAATTAGGTCAAAGTGTGTCCCAAATGCCGGCAAATTTGGAAATCAAGGAATTTTCCAACCAACTTCAAATTTTGCATGCTCAAAACTGTATATATTCCGCACTTGTCATGCAAAATTGACAGATTTTCGCTGGGAAATGATGGAGAAATTTCAGAGTTTAGGGAAAACGGAGCTCGGCTACGTGGTTATTCCCCTAACCGTGGCTGTTGGGAAACCCTGCGCCGCGCTGGGGTACATTTGTACCGCCGTTGACTCACCCCAGATTGTGACAGGAATTAGGTCAAAGTGTGTCCCAAATGCCGGCAAATTTGGAAATCAAGGAATTTTCCAACCAACTTCAAATTTTGCATGCTCCAAACTGTATACATTCCGCACTTGTCATGCAAAATTGACAGATTTTCGCTGGGAAATGACGGAGAAATTTCAGAGTTTAGGGAAAACGGAGCTCGGCTACGTGGTTATTCCCCTAACCGTGGCTGTTGGGACACCCTGCGCCGCGCTGGTGTACATTTGTACGGCCGTTGACTCACCCCAGATTGTGACGGGATTTAGGTCAAAGTGTGTCCCAAATGCCGGCAAATTTGGAAATCAAGGAATTTTCCAACCAACTTCAAATTTTGCATGCTCCAAACTGTATATATTCCGCACTTGTCATGCAAAATTGACAGATGTTCGCTGGGAAATGACGGAGAAATTTCAGAGTTTAGGGAAAACGGAGCTCGGCTACGTGGTTATTCCCCTAACCGTGGCTGTTGGGAAACCCTGCGCCGCGCTGGGGTACATTTGTACGGCCGTTGACTCACCCCAGATTGTGACAGGAATTAGGTCAAAGTGTGTCCCAAATGCCGGCAAATTTGGAAATCAAGGAATGTTCCAACCAACTTCAAATTTTGCATGCTCCAAACTGTATACATTCCGCACTTGTCATGCAAAATTGACAGATTTTCGCTGGGAAATGACGGAGAAATTTCAGAGTTTAGGGAAAACGGAGCTCGGCTACGTGGTTATTCCCCTAACCGTGGCTGTTGGGACACCCTGCGCCGCGCTGGTGTACATTTGTACGGCCGTTGACTCACCCCAGATTGTGACGGGATTTAGGTCAAAGTGTGTCCCAAATGCCGGCAAATTTGGAAATCAAGGAATTTTCCAACCAACTTCAAATTTTGCATGCTCCAAACTGTATATATTCCGCACTTGTCATGCAAAATTGACAGATTTTCGCTGGGAAATGACCGAGAAATTTCAGAGTTTAGGGAAAACGGAGCTCGGCTACGTGGTTATTCCCCTAACCGTGGCTGTTGGGACACCCTGCGCCGCGCTGGTGTACATTTGTACGGCCGTTGACTCACCCCAGATTGTGACGGGATTTAGGTCAAAGTGTGTCCCAAATGCCGGCAAATTTGGAAATCAAGGAATTTTCCAACCAACTTCAAATTTCGCATGCTCCAAACTGTATATATTCCGCACTTGTCATGCAAAATTGACAGATTTTCGCTGGGAAATGACGGAGAAATTTCAGAGTTTAGGGAAAACGGAGCTCGGCTACGTGGTTATTCCCCTAACCGTGGCTGTTGGGAAACCCTGCGCCGCGCTGGGGTACATTTGTACCGCCGTTGACTCACCCCAGATTGTGACAGGAATTAGGTCAAAGTGTGTCCCAAATGCCGGCAAATTTGGAAATCAAGGAATTTTCCAACCAACTTCAAATTTTGCATGCTCCAAACTGTATACATTCCGCACTTGTCATGCAAAATTGACAGATTTTCGCTGGGAAATGACGGAGAAATTTCAGAGTTTAGGGAAAACGGAGCTCGGCTACGTGGTTATTCCCCTAACCGCGGCTGTTGGGACACCCTGCGCCGCGCTGGTGTACATTTGTACGGCCGTTGACTCACCCCAGATTGTGACGGGATTTAGGTCAAAGTGTGTCCCAAATGCCGGCAAATTTGGAAATCAAGGAATTTTCCAACCAACTTCAAATTTTGCATGCTCCAAACTGTATATATTCCGCACTTGTCATGCAAAATTGACAGATTTTCGCTGGGAAATGACGGAGAAATTTCAGAGTTTAGGGAAAACGGAGCTCGGCTACGTGGTTATTCCCCTAACCGTGGCTGTTGGGACACCCTGCACCGCGCTGGTGTACATTTGTACGGCCGTTGACTCACCCCAGATTGTGACGGGAATTAGGTCAAAGTGTGTCCCAAATGCCGGCAAATTTGGAAATCAAGGATTTTTCCAACCAACTTCAAATTTTGCATGCTCCAAACTGTATATATTCCGCACTTGTCATGCAAAATTGACAGATTTTCGCTGGGAAATGACGGAGAAATTTCAGAGTTTAGGGAAAACGGAGCTCGGCTACGTGGTTATTCCCCTAACCGTGGCTGTTGGGACACCCTGCGCCGCGCTGGTGTACATTTGTACGGCCGTTGACTCACCCCAGATTGTGACGGGAATTAGGTCAAAGTGTGTCCCAAATGCCGGCAAATTTGGAAATCAAGGAATTTTCCAACCAACTTCAAATTTTGCATGCTCCAAACTGTATATATTCCGCACTTGTCATGCAAAATTGACAGATTTTCGCTGGGAAATGACGGAGAAATTTCAGAGTTTAGGGAAAACGGAGCTCGGCTACGTGGTTATTCCCCTAACCGTGGCTGTTGGGAAACCCTGCGCCGCGCTGGGGTACATTTGTACGGCCGTTGACTCACCCCAGATTGTGACAGGAATTAGGTCAAAGTGTGTCCCAAATGCCGGCAAATTTGGAAATCAAGGAATTTTCCAACCAACTTCAAATTTTGCATGCTCCAAACTGTATACATTCCGCACTTGTCATGCAAAATTGACAGATTTTCGCTGGGAAATGACGGAGAAATTTCAGAGTTTAGGGAAAACGGAGCTCGGCTACGTGGTTATTCACCTAACCGTGGCTGTTGGGACACCCTGCGCCGCGCTGGTGTACATTTTTTACGGCCGTTGACTCACCCCAGATTGTGACGGGATTTAGGTCAAAGTGTGTCCCAAATGCCGGCAAATTTGGAAATCAAGGAATTTTCCAACCAACTTCAAATTTTGCATGCTCCAAACTGTATATATTCCGCACTTGTCATGCAAAATTGACAGATTTTCGCTGGGAAATGACGGAGAAATTTCAGAGTTTAGGGAAAACGGAGCTCGGCTACGTGGTTATTCCCCTAACCGTGGCTGTTGGGACACCCTGCGCCGCGCTGGTGTACATTTGTACGGCCGTTGACTCACCCCAGATTGTGACGGGATTTAGGTCAAAGTGTGTCCCAAATGCCGGCAAATTTGGAAATCAAGGAATTTTCCAACCAACTTCAAATTTTGCATGCTCCAAACTGTATATATTCCGCACTTGTCATGCAAAATTGACAGATTTTCGCTGGGAAATGACGGAGAAATTTCAGAGTTTAGGGAAAACGGAGCTCGGCTACGTGGTTATTCCCCTAACCGTGGCTGTTGGGACACCCTGCGCCGCGCTGGTGTACATTTGTACGGCCGTTGACTCACCCCAGATTGTGACGGGATTTAGGTCAAAGTGTGTCCCAAATGCCGGCAAATTTGGAAATCAAGGAATTTTCCAACCAACTTCAAATTTTGCATGCTCCAAACTGTATATATTCCGCACTTGTCATGCAAAATTGACAGATTTTCGCTGGGAAATGACGGAGAAATTTCAGAGTTTAGGGAAAACGGAGCTCGGCTACGTGGTTATTCCCCTAACCGTGGCTGTTGGGACACCCTGCACCGCGCTGGTGTACATTTGTACGGCCGTTGACTCACCCCAGATTGTGACGGGAATTAGGTCAAAGTTTGTCCCAAATGCCGGCAAATTTGGAAATCAAGGATTTTTCCAACCAACTTCAAATTTTGCATGCTCCAAACTGTATATATTCCGCACTTGTCATGCAAAATTGACAGATTTTCGCTGGGAAATGACGGAGAAATTTAAGAGTTTAGGAAAAACGGAGCTCGGCTACGTGGTTATTCCCCTAACCGTGGCTGTTGGGACACCCTGCGCCGCGCTGGTGTACATTTGTACGGCCGTTGACTCACCCCAGATTGTGACGGGAATTAGGTCAAAGTGTGTCCCAAATGCCGGCAAATTTGGAAATCAAGTAATTTTCCAACCAACTTCAAATTTTGCATGCTCCAAACTGTATATATTCCGCACTTGTCATGCAAAATTGACAGATTTTCGCTGGGAAATGACGGAGAATTTTCAGAGTTTAGGGAAAACGGAGCTCGGCTGCGTGGTTATTCCCCTAACCGTGGCTGTTGGGACACCCTGCGCCGCGCTGGTGTACATTTGTACGGCCGTTGACTCACCCCAGATTGTGACGGGAATTAGGTCAAAGTGTGTCCCAAATGCTGGCAAATTTGGAAATCAAGGAATTTTCCAACCAACTTCAAATTTTGCATGCTCAAAACTGTATATATTCCGCACTTGTCATGCAAAATTGACAGATTTTCGCTGGGAAATGATGGAGAAATTTCAGAGTTTAGGGAAAACGGAGCTCGGCTACGTGGTTATTCCCCTAACCGTGGCTGTTGGGAAACCCTGCGCCGCGCTGGGGTACATTTGTACCGCCGTTGACTCACCCCAGATTGTGACAGGAATTAGGTCAAAGTGTGTCCCAAATGCCGGCAAATTTGGAAATCAAGGAATTTTCCAACCAACTTCAAATTTTGCATGCTCCAAACTGTATACATTCCGCACTTGTCATGCAAAATTGACAGATTTTCGCTGGGAAATGACGGAGAAATTTCAGAGTTTAGGGAAAACGGAGCTCGGCTACGTGGTTATTCCCCTAACCGTGGCTGTTGGGACACCCTGCGCCGCGCTGGTGTACATTTGTACGGCCGTTGACTCACCCCAGATTGTGACGGGATTTAGGTCAAAGTGTGTCCCAAATGCCGGCAAATTTGGAAATCAAGGAATTTTCCAACCAACTTCAAATTTTGCATGCTCCAAACTGTATATATTCCGCACTTGTCATGCAAAATTGACAGATTTTCGCTGGGAAATGACGGAGAAATGTCAGAGTTTAGGGAAAACGGAGCTCGGCTACGTGGTTATTCCCCTAACCGTGGCTGTTGGGACACCCTGCACCGCGCTGGTGTACATTTGTACGGCCGTTGACTCACCCCAGATTGTGACGGGAATTAGGTCAAAGTGTGTCCCAAATGCCGGCAAATTTGGAAATCAAGGATTTTTCCAACCAACTTTAAATTTTGCATGCTCCAAACTGTATATATTCCGCACTTGTCATGCAAAATTGACAGATTTTCGCTGGGAAATGACGGAGAAATTTCAGAGTTTAGGGAAAACGGAGCTCGGCTACGTGGTTATTACCCTAACCGTGGCTGTTGGGACACCCTGCGCCGCGCTGGTGTACATTTGTACGGCCGTTGACTCACCCCAGATTGTGACGGGAATTAGGTCAAAGTGTGTCCCAAATGCCGGCAAATTTGGAAATCAAGGAATTTTCCAACCAACTTCAAAATTTGTATGCTCCAAACTGTATATATTCCGCACGTGTCATGCAAAATTGACAGATTTTCGCTGGGAAATGACGGAGAAATTTCAGAGTTTAGGGAAAACGGAGCTCGGCTGCGTGGTTATTCCCCTAACCGTGGCTGTTGGGACACCCTGCGCATGCGCCGCGCTGGTGTACATTTGTACCGCCGTTGACTCACCCCAGATTGTGACGGGAATTAGACCAAAGTGTGTCCCAAATGCCGGCAAATTTGGAAATCAAGTAATTTTCCAACCAACTTCAAATTTTGCATGCTCAAAACTGTATATATTCCGCACTTGTCATGCAAAATTGACAGATTTTCGCTGGGAAATGACGGAGAATTTTCAGAGTTTAGGGAAAACGGAGCTCGGCTGCGTGGTTATTCCCCTAACCGTGGCTGTTGGGAAACCCTGCGCCGCGCTGGGGTACATTTGTACCGCCGTTGACTCACCCCAGATTGTGACAGGAATTAGGTCAAAGTGTGTCCCAAATGCCGGCAAATTTGGAAATCAAGGAATTTTCCAACCAACTTCAAATTTTGCATGCTCCAAACTGTATACATTCCGCACTTGTCATGCAAAATTGACAGATTTTCGCTGGGAAATGACGGAGAAATTTCAGAGTTTAGGGAAAACGGAGCTCGGCTACGTGGTTATTCCCCTAACCGTGGCTGTTGGGACACCCTGCGCCGCGCTGGTGTACATTTGTACGGCCGTTGACTCACCCCAGATTGTGACGGGATTTAGGTCAAAGTGTGTCCCAAATGCCGGCAAATTTGGAAATCAAGGAATTTTCCAACCAACTTCAAATTTTGCATGCTCCAAACTGTATATATTCCGCACTTGTCATGCAAAATTGACAGATTTTCGCTGGGAAATGACGGAGAAATTTCAGAGTTTAGGGAAAACGGAGCTCGGCTACGTGGTTATTCCCCTAACCGTGGCTGTTGGGACACCCTGCACCGCGCTGGTGTACATTTGTACGGCCGTTGACTCACCCCAGATTGTGACGGGAATTAGGTCAAAGTGTGTCCCAAATGCCGGCAAATTTGGAAATCAAGGATTTTTCCAACCAACTTCAAATTTTGCATGCTCCAAACTGTATATATTCCGCACTTGTCATGCAAAATTGACAGATTTTCGCTGGGAAATGACGGAGAAATTTCAGAGTTTAGGGAAAACGGAGCTCGGCTACGTGGTTATTCCCCTAACCGTGGCTGTTGGGACACCCTGCGCCGCGCTGGTGTACATTTGTACGGCCGTTGACTCACCCCAGATTGTGACGGGAATTAGGTCAAAGTGTGTCCCAAATGCCGGCAAATTTGGAAATCAAGGAATTTTCCAACCAACTTCAAAATTTGTATGCTCCAAACTGTATATATTCCGCACGTGTCATGCAAAATTGACAGATTTTCGCTGGGAAATGACGGAGAAATTTCAGAGTTTAGGGAAAACGGAGCTCGGCTGCGTGGTTATTCCCCTAACCGTGGCTGTTGGGACACCCTGCGCATGCGCCGCGCTGGTGTACATTTGTACCGCCGTTGACTCACCCCAGATTGTGACGGGAATTAGGTCAAAGTGTGTCCCAAATGCCGGCAAATTTGGAAATCAAGTAATTTTCCAACCAACTTCAAATTTTGCATGCTCCAAACTGTATATATTCCGCACTTGTCATGCAAAATTTACAGATTTTCGCTGGGAAATGACGGAGAATTTTCAGAGTTTAGGGAAAACGGAGCTCGGCTGCGTGGTTATTCCCCTAACCGTGGCTGTTGGGACACCCTGCGCCGCGCTGGTGTACATTTGTACGGCCGTTGACTCACCCCAGATTGTGACGGGAATTAGGTCAAAGTGTGTCCCAAATGCCGGCAAATTTGGAAATCAAGGAATTTTCCAACCAACTTCAAATTTTGCATGCTCAAAACTGTATATATTCCGCACTTGTCATGCAAAATTGACAGATTTTCGCTGGGAAATGATGGAGAAATTTCAGAGTTTAGGGAAAACAGAGCTCGGCTACGTGGTTATTCCCCTAACCGTGGCTGTTGGGAAACCCTGCGCCGCGCTGGGGTACATTTGTACCGCCGTTGACTCACCCCAGATTGTGACAGGAATTAGGTCAAAGTGTGTCCCAAATGCCGGCAAATTTGGAAATCAAGGAATTTTCCAACCAACTTCAAATTTTGCATGCTCCAAACTGTATACATTCCGCACTTGTCATGCAAAATTGACAGATTTTCGCTGGGAAATGACGGAGAAATTTCAGAGTTTAGGGAAAACGGAGCTCGGCTACGTGGTTATTCCCCTAACCGTGGCTGTTGGGACACCCTACGCTGGTGTACATTTGTACGGCCGTTGACTCACCCCAGATTGTGACGGGAATTAGGTCAAAGTGTGTCCCAAATGCCGGCAAATTTGGAAATCAAGGATTTTTCCAACCAACTTCAAATTTTGCATGCTCCAAACTGTATATATTCCGCACTTGTCATGCAAAATTGACAGATTTTCGCTGGGAAATGACGGAGAAATTTCAGAGTTAAGGGGAAACGGAGCTCGGCTACGTGGTTATTCCCCTAACCGTGGCTGTTGGGACACCCTGCGCCGCGCTGGTGTACATTTGTACGGCCGTTGACTCACCCCAGATTGTGACGGGATTTAGGTCAAAGTGTGTCCCAAATGCCGGCAAATTTGGAAATCAAGGAATTTTCCAACCAACTTCAAATTTTGCATGCTCCAAACTGTATATATTCCGCACTTGTCATGCAAAATTGACAGATTTTCGCTGGGAAATGACGGAGAAATTTCAGAGTTTAGGGAAAACGGAGCTCGGCTACGTGGTTATTCCCCTAACCGTGGCTGTTGGGACACCCTGCACCGCGCTGGTGTACATTTGTACGGCCGTTGACTCACCCCAGATTGTGACGGGAATTAGGTCAAAGTGTGTCCCAAATGCCGGCAAATTTGGAAATCAAGGATTTTTCCAACCAACTTCAAATTTTGCATGCTCCAAACTGTATATATTCCGCACTTGTCATGCAAAATTGACAGATTTTCGCTGGGAAATGACGGAGAAATTTCAGAGTTTAGGGAAAACGGAGCTCGGCTACGTGGTTATTCCCCTAACCGTGGCTGTTGGGACACCCTGCGCCGCGCTGGTGTACATTTGTACGGCCGTTGACTCACCCCAGATTGTGACGGGAATTAGGTCAAAGTGTGTCCCAAATGCCGGCAAATTTGGAAATCAAGGAATTTTCCAACCAACTTCAAAATTTGTATGCTCCAAACTGTATATATTCCGCACGTGTCATGCAAAATTGACAGATTTTCGCTGGGAAATGACGGAGAAATTTCAGAGTTTGGGGAAAACGGAGCTCGGCTGCGTGGTTATTCCCCTAACCGTGGCTGTTGGGACACCCTGCGCATGCGCCGCGCTGGTGTACATTTGTACCGCCGTTGACTCACCCCAGATTGTGACGGGAATTAGGTCAAAGTGTGTCCCAAATGCCGGCAAATTTGGAAATCAAGGATTTTTCCAACCAACTTCAAATTTTGCATGCTCCAAACTGTATATATTCCGCACTTGTCATGCAAAATTGACAGATTTTCGCTGGGAAATGACGGAGAAATTTCAGAGTTTAGGGAAAACGGAGCTCGGCTACGTGGTTATTCCCCTAACCGTGGCTGTTGGGACACCCTGCGCCGCGCTGGTGTACATTTGTACGGCCGTTGACTCACCCCAGATTGTGACGGGAATTAGGTCAAAGTGTGTCCCAAATGCCGGCAAATTTGGAAATCAAGGAATTTTCCAACCAACTTCAAAATTTGTATGCTCCAAACTGTATATATTCCGCACGTGTCATGCAAAATTGACAGATTTTCGCTGGGAAATGACGGAGAAATTTCAGAGTTTGGGGAAAACGGAGCTCGGCTGCGTGGTTATTCCCCTAACCGTGGCTGTTGGGACACCCTGCGCATGCGCCGCGCTGGTGTACATTTGTACCGCCGTTGACTCACCCCAGATTGTGACGGGAATTAGGTCAAAGTGTGTCCCAAATGCCGGCAAATTTGGAAATCAAGTAATTTTCCAACCAACTTCAAATTTTGCATGCTCCAAACTGTATATATTCCGCACTTGTCATGCAAAATTGACAGATTTTCGCTGGGAAATGACGGAGAATTTTCAGAGTTTAGGGAAAACGGAGCTCGGCTGCGTGGTTATTCCCCTAACCGTGGCTGTTGGGACACCCTGCGCCGCGCTGGTGTACATTTGTACGGCCGTTGACTCACCCCAGATTGTGACGGGAATTAGGTCAAAGTGTGTCCCAAATGCCGGCAAATTTGGAAATCAAGGAATTTTCCAACCAACTTCAAATTTTGCATGCTCAAAACTGTATATATTCCGCACTTGTCATGCAAAATTGACAGATTTTCGCTGGGAAATGATGGAGAAATTTCAGAGTTTAGGGAAAACGGAGCTCGGCTACGTGGTTATTCCCCTAACCGTGGCTGTTGGGAAACCCTGCGCCGCGCTGGGGTACATTTGTACCGCCGTTGACTCACCCCAGATTGTGACAGGAATTAGGTCAAAGTGTGTCCCAAATGCCGGCAAATTTGGAAATCAAGGAATTTTCCAACCAACCTCAAATTTTGCATGCTCCAAACTGTATACATTCCGCACTTGTCATGCAAAATTGACAGATTTTCGCTGGGAAATGACGGAGAAATTTCAGAGTTTAGGGAAAACGGAGCTCGGCTACGTGGTTATTCCCCTAACCGTGGCTGTTGGGACACCCTGCGCTGGTGTACATTTGTACGGCCGTTGACTCACCCCAGATTGTGACGGGAATTAGGTCAAAGTGTGTCCCAAATGCCGGCAAATTTGGAAATCAAGGATTTTTCCAACCAACTTCAAATTTTGCATGCTCCAAACTGTATATATTCCGCACTTGTCATGCAAAATTGACAGATTTTCGCTGGGAAATGACGGAGAAATTTCAGAGTTTAGGGAAAACGGAGCTCGGCTACGTGGTTATTCCCCTAACCGTGGCTGTTGGGACACCCTGCGCCGCGCTGGTGTACATTTGTACGGCCGTTGACTCACCCCAGATTGTGACGGGAATTAGGTCAAAGTGTGTCCCAAATGCCGGCAAATTTGGAAATCAAGGAATTTTCCAACCAACTTCAAAATTTGTATGCTCCAAACTGTATATATTCCGCACGTGTCATGCAAAATTGACAGATTTTCGCTGGGAAATGACGGAGAAATTTCAGAGTTTGGGGAAAACGGAGCTCGGCTGCGTGGTTATTCCCCTAACCGTGGCTGTTGGGACACCCTGCGCATGCGCCGCGCTGGTGTACATTTGTACCGCCGTTGACTCACCCCAGATTGTGACGGGAATTAGGTCAAAGTGTGTCCCAAATGCCGGCAAATTTGGAAATCAAGGATTTTTCCAACCAACTTCAAATTTTGCATGCTCCAAACTGTATATATTCCGCACTTGTCATGCAAAATTGACAGATTTTCGCTTGGAAATGACGGAGAAATTTCAGAGTTTAGGGAAAACGGAGCTCGGCTACGTGGTTATTCCCCTAACCGTGGCTGTTGAGACACCCTGCGCCGCGCTGGTGTACATTTGTACGGCCGTTGACTCACCCCAGATTGTGACGGGAATTAGGTCAAAGTGTGTCCCAAATGCCGGCAAATTTGGAAATCAAGGAATTTTCCAACCAACTTCAAAATTTGTATGCTCCAAACTGTATATATTCCGCACGTGTCATGCAAAATTGACAGATTTTCGCTGGGAAATGACGGAGAAATTTCAGAGTTTGGGGAAAACGGAGCTCGGCTGCGTGGTTATTCCCCTAACCGTGGCTGTTGGGACACCCTGCGCATGCGCCGCGCTGGTGTACATATGTACCGCCGTTGACTCACCCCAGATTGTGACGGGAATTAGGTCAAAGTGTGTCCCAAATGCCGGCAAATTTGGAAATCAAGTAATTTTCCAACCAACTTCAAATTTTGCATGCTCCAAACTGTACATATTCCGCACTTGTCATGCAAAATTGACAGATTTTCGCTGGGAAATGACGGAGAATTTTCAGAGTTTAGGGAAAACGGAGCTCGGCTGCGTGGTTATTCCCCTAACCGTGGCTGTTGGGACACCCTGCGCCGCGCTGGTGTACATTTGTACGGCCGTTGACTCACCCCAGATTGTGACGGGAATTAGGTCAAAGTGTGTCCCAAATGCCGGCAAATTTGGAAATCAAGGAATTTTCCAACCAACTTCAAATTTTGCATGCTCAAAACTGTATATATTCCGCACTTGTCATGCAAAATTGACAGATTTTCGCTGGGAAATGATGGAGAAATTTCAGAGTTTAGGGAAAACGGAGCTCGGCTACGTGGTTATTCCCCTAACCGTGGCTGTTGGGAAACCCTGCGCCGCGCTGGGGTACATTTGTACCGCCGTTGACTCACCCCAGATTGTGACAGGAATTAGGTCAAAGTGTGTCCCAAATGCCGGCAAATTTGGAAATCAAGGAATTTTCCAACCAACTTCAAATTTTGCATGCTCCAAACACGGCTGTTCCGCGCATACTGACTGTGTACTAATGAAGTTTTCCGCACGGCAATAGCGCCCTCAAGAGTCAATTAAAACCGTGGGCCAATATGGCGGCGCCCAGTAGCCCTGAGCAACAACAAAAAATGTCGTGAAACACCCCCAAACTAAGACATTTTATTAAAATCTATACATTTTATTACAATTTGGAAGAAATGCTAATAAATGGGAAGACTTATTGCCATGCGTAATGCGTAATCGAAGATTTCCACGGGATTTTTACTTCGCTAAAATTTTCCGCGTCGTGGTTAAGCTTTGTTTATAAAGAGGCGTAAAAAATGAATAAAAGCTTATAATGTATTTTTTGGAACCAATCTATATAGTTTGAGATATGCACTATCAATCCTAGTTAAAGGCATCTGCAGGACATTTTTTTGGGGTCGGTTTTGGGCATCGTTAAATGTTAGCAAAAACACGCGACAGAAGTTCGGTAACGCTTCGTGCGTGCATCGCCAAGCGCCATGCGCGTCGTTGGTGTGCATGCTTTGCGTAAACTCAGCGCGCTGTTGGCGGCCGGGTACCTGTGAATACGGACGGCCGTATCCGAATTCATTGGCTGCGTCTTGAAATTTAACACACGAGTCTGTGGAGAATGGTCTATCCTTCTATATATCGATTTCCATAGACTCGTGTATAATTTCAAGCCACAGCCAATGAATGCCGACACGGCTACCGGCTAAATAGCGCGCGCTTTTTAATTTGCAAACTTCACTCTGGCATACATGTATGTCTGATTATATTTCCCATAAGTAAGACGTCTAACAAACTGCCTATAGATGAAAAATGAGTTTTAAGTTTCACGCAGAAACACTTGGAAAAATTTGTAGAATATGTTCTGATCGCATCAAGGTTAGTCTGCAGCAAACACGAAACACAAGTCAGCCTACAAGAGAGTATAGAAAGGAGATTTTTACAATATTCCGTATAAATACATGGACAGATACTCCAGATCAACACCCATCACACGTTTGTGAAAGATGTGGAAGGAAACTGAGGCATTGCAGAGCTGGTACACGTACATATGATGTTGATTTACTGTGTAAAAGACAGAAAATACAGGAGGACTGGCCCAAACACTCACGGACTAGCTCTTGCTTTGTTTGCAATTTATTTGCAAAACAATCAGAAGGAAAACCGAAGTCAGCAAAAAGATCTGGTCGCCCAAAAACTGTTGGAACCACCACAACTCTTCCATTTACAGTTGCAGATGAAAATATATTTGAACATTTGTTGTTGGATACTGAAGAAAAGATTGAGATTCCAACAGAATTTGACATTTTAGGCCATGAGTGGGAGCAAAGTCTGTTCACTTGTGGTATCTGCCTCTGTATACTTGGGTGTCCATCTGTACAGACACCCTGTCAGCATAATTTTTGCTCCAAGTGTTTGTCATCTTGCTATAAACATGCTTGCTCAATGACAATCAACTGCCCTATCTGTAAGGAAGAGGCCAACTACAATGGCATAACAAGAAGCCCACGAGTGTTGAGAGTGCAGCTCGGTAATATCCATGTCGTTTGTACCAGGTGCCAAAGTATTGGGCATATTAGAAGGATGATAAATCATTCGTGTAAGGAGTCTGTTCACACTACAGCTACTGGTACCCCGCCACTTTGTACAGTCAACGTCGAAACCTCATGTGCCAGCTTACCTGACAAAGACGTGAGCTCCACTGCTACCGCTGCCCGCTTTCTTAAGGAGGCCGCCAAAAACCACAATGTTGGGCAACCGATACCCAGGGAAATTGAAGAGGCCACGGACAAGTGGATGTGGTTAAAACTTAAGAGTGCTAGGGATGGTATAGCATCTCTTCGAACAGGAGGACGCGTAAGAATTAATTTATTGTATCAATTCGGGTGTTTCACAATACACACGCCACCAAGAGTTTGACGCGGAAAGGATAATATTCCACTGTGCATATGTAGCAAGCCATAATGGTTCTAACATATTGCGGCAACGCGTTAAAAAAATGTTGCATTGTGTTGCCCAATTAAATGTTGAGTTTGAATTTGTAGAAATTTGGTGTTCTGATTGGATGATACCACAACGCATTGTGCCCTTTCCGACAGAAATGCTTGGTGGCGATGTGTATTGTGAAATGCCTAAATTGCTACAGATATACATGTATGTTCATATATTTTTTTCTGTGTGTGTAATGTTGATGTAGTACGCACCTGCACACAATGTAACACAATTTACTGATGTATTTAACTCCATGATATTTATTCTAGCTTGCTCACGTTCAGAAAGTCACAAAACCATCCAAGTCAAGCGATGACATAAGCCGTTCATACAAACGACAGCGGTCATCGGCTATTTCAGCATTTAGAGATTCCATTAGCAAAGGGTGTTCAGTAACACAACATGTTGACGAAGTGCGAGCCATGCCGAAAGACCACAAGACAGAAATTGTGAAGCAGGCCAGCATCGAACCGATGACAGCAAACACGGCTCTCGCTATGATGCACGACTGCCACATGGCATGGGAAAACCTGCGTAAGCTCAGAAGGTTCGTGCCTATTTTTCTTGAATGTTTAATGTACTACATGTACATGTAACTTTGTGGCAATAAATGGATTACCGGTAATCAAAAACATGCATTTTTAGGTTTTAGCCCTACCTGAACATCCATGCTCCCTCTGCTTCTCCACTCAGATACCTGCGAGGCAGCGTACAGATAACTTCCGAACGACAAATGAGGAAGACGCAAGATGCCCTTTTGAAGAATTACCTCAAAGGTGAACTTGTGCAAGTTGTGTACAACTGCTCCACTTCAGATGGCTTTAATGGGCTTGCAACAAAAGCTGCTCCTTTTGTTTACATCTCGGATCTGGGTGCTATGGTTTTTGATTATCTGAACAGACTGGAAAGGTATGATTATAAGCATCAGTATGTTTTGCGTTTGAAAATATAATACTGCCACATGTATGTGCGTGTGTACTCATATGTGCACACATACATGCACATGTACTCCATGTACATGTACACATACACATACACATACATGTACATATACCCGTACAACCATATTTTAAAACAACATGGGAAATACATGTACATGTGGGTACGGTATCTCCACAGCAACTCGAGCTTTCGACTTCAACAATTCGATTCCTTAAAATGAAGTTGTGACCAACTTGGAAAAAGATAATTTGTTTACTTGTTCGACATACAGACACAAGCTTCTCACATGGCACGATGGTTTAATCCCCGAGGATGAAGTCTGGATAACAATCGGTGGTGACAAGGGTGGCAGCACGTTCAAAATGGAGTTTCAGATAGTGAATGTTGAGCGGCCAAACTCCTTGGAGAACACAGTGGTATTCGTCTGTTTCGAAGGCAACGACTCGCTCACCAATTTGCAGAACATCCTTCCCAGCATACTCGACCAGGTCAACATGCTTACTTCAAAGCAATGGAAGTAAGTTTGTATTAGTATTATTATTACATGTTACCGGGTACATGTACATGCATTTCTTTTTTGGGGGCGGGGGGAGCGTGTTGGCCCAGGGGGAGCAGTGGGGTTGTGTGGGGCAAGTATATTTTTAAATGTTGCCTTTTCCCACCTTTTCTTCACAAGTCCTCTCTCTGTGTATGTTCACCTTGTTATTGTTATATTCCCCAGCAACCGGTCTTTACGCCTTTTCTGCTATGGAGATTACGAGCTCTTGAATAAGATGTATGGTCTCAATGGATGCAATGGTAAGAATAGCACATTGTATATGTTGTATTTATACATGTACTGTTTCAACAATGCTACTAAATTGTTCTTTGTTTTATTTATTCAATTTTCCTTCAGCAAGACACTGTTGTATTTACTGCACATCAAGCAAAGACGAGATGCAGAGGCCCCCAGAAGATTCTGGAACAGGAAGCCAACCCAGGACACTGACATCCCTTCAGCAAAACTACAGGAAGTTTGTTGAAAATGGATCTCAGAAAGTGAAATCTAAACAGGTCTCTCTCAGTGTGATAAACAAGCCAATGGTGAACATTGACATTGATCATGTAAGTGAAACGCGTCATCTCCAATAAGTGTAATGCAATAATAAGTCTAATCTCTAAATATGAAATACAGCTACAGGTATTGTCCTTAATTGTTAGTAACACTTACACATGTCTATAGACCGTATCGAATAGCCGCCATTTCGTGGGGCACCTTTTGTTACTTAAACTGTTCAACAATGGAAGCACAATATGTGCAACCATGCATGTCCTCATGGAACAAAGAAACTGCCCCACGATATGGCGGCTATTCGATAAGGTCTATACTGCACTAACATATGCAACCACTTGTTTTCATTCACAGGTCGTTGTGCCAAGCCTTCACATTTCACTCGGAGTGTTCAAAAAGCTATTTGACCTTTTTGAACGCGACTGTCACAGTCTCGACTTTCAGATATTAAAGCTGAGAGCTGCCAATGATGAAGAAATGGTTGAACACGACTTACCGCTGTCCAATTATGAAGACCAGATAGTAGCCGAACAAAAGAGACGAGAGGAGCCATGTAAGGAGCTTGCTGAAAAACGTGCCGCTCTTGAAGACATTGAGGAAGAATTGCCACTACATGTGCTTCAAAACCAAGAAGAAGAACTTGATGAGAAATTTCGTACCCTTGCAAATGACGCATTCAGGCTGAGAACCTCCATACGGGAATTGGTATGTGTGTATGGCAAGCCAAAAGGGTCATTACTTATTCCGGCAACGCATTGTGAAAACAAATCCTCATCGTGTTGTGCTATAATCCAATCAGTATGTCTGCAGCGCTTGCTAAAAATAGACTCACAACGTGTTGCAAGGTGTCCAACGTGTTGTGAACATTCCACAATGCGTTGTGGATATCTGGCAACGCGTTGTGAGATGTTCACAATGCGTTGTTTTAACACCTCGCAACGCGTTGTGACGCATTGTTTGACACCTCGCAATGCGTTGAGTCTATTTTTAGCAACGCGTTGCAGAAATACTGGGTTCTGATTGGATTATATAGCACAATGCGTTGTGGAAATTTCACAACGTGTTGCCGCAATACGTAATGACACGTTTGGCTTGCCATATGTGTGGGCATTTCCAACCCTTCTTCGCCAAATAAGATAAATACAATACAATACAATATGCAGACACTGGCATTATAACATGACGTTATTTTTTTCTCCCTGCGCAGGAAGAAGAAGTGAACAAAGCTGCAATGGATTATGCATCTGGACCAGTAGTCACCTCCCTCGACAAGGTGTTATCAGGTTACCATGTGCAGAGGCAGGCATATCATGGGAAATCGTTTGTGGGCAATCACGTACGCAAATGTTGTGAGGTATGCCACTTATTACCGGGAATCTTAGTAGTACACGTACATTTGTACATGCACATTGCTGTAAATATCCGGATCCTTGCATGACCGTCGCATTTGTATGCTTACCTTATTTCAGCCTGATGTTATAGCAGCCCCGACAGCGATGCCGAAACAGACAGTGGAACAAAGTTTAACTGATGACATCCCAATAGGTGCACAGGAACGAATTATTCGACAAGCAGCGACAATTGGTAGCGATTACAAGAATATCTTCATGAAGTTTGCTGATGTTCACGCTGGCATAAACCACTCAAATAAAATGTCACCACAAGACATTTGCCAAATAGGTCAGTGTACATTTATCTACCAGTACGTATGTATTGTGTTCCCCTTTACATGTACATGTACTTTGCTATTTGTGCTTGACTGTACATTAAATGAACATAATAATGGAGGATATCACACAGTCTCGCCCAAGTTTTTGCGACTGTGACTAGAAATCAGCGTTGGATCTAGGCTCATTAAAATAGAAATTCCAGACAGTACCCGTAAATTTTAGGCGGTATGCGGATACTGCCTGAATTTTCTTGTAGTTTCGTATTTTATTGAGCCTATAGATCCAAAACTGATTTCCAGTTGTGGTCGGTCAGAAATAGCCAAATGACTGCATAATTTCTCGTTGAAAATACATGTACATGTACGATTGTACGTACACTTTTATACAGTGCATGTTTCAGCCAGTTCGTAATTATAGCACAATTTGTAAAAAAAAAAAAAAAAGGTGGCTTTTCGTACTATAAAACCCTTCAGATCATGCACATCAATAACTTGTATCATTCCATTTTCTATACACTGTAGATGTCTGCATCAAGGATTTCATGCGAACGTATCGTCACATGTTCCCATCTGCAAGTGTGACACCCAAGCTTCATCTACTTGAATGCCACGCAGTAGAGCAGCTATCCAGATTTCATGTTGGCTTTGGGATGCTCAATGAACAAGGCGGAGAACTTATACATACCGAGTTCAACCGATCCGGACGAATAGTTCATGGCATGAAAGATGGCCTTTCTCGGCTCATGTCGATAATGAAACGTCATCATGTGAACACTTCTCCAGAAGTTAGGGCCAGTGTTACATGTACATTTGGCAGAAAGAAAGAGCCATAAGCCTGTACGAAAATTAAAAACTAAAGTACATGAATCAAGCACAGTGTGTAATAATATGGTAATAATCTTGCATCATAATGATGTTTTCATGCTGCGAACTCTCAGAGTTAAATGAGTTTCAACGCTTGAGTTTCAACGCTTGAGTTTCAATGCTTGTGATGAATGTTCGATGCAAAATGTACTGACATGTCAAATTCAAGTCGTAATCCCATTTAGCCTTTTTTGATTTACATTACGTTTTATATGTGGTAGCCTTTAAATGGACCCATGTGAAATACAACCTTATGCTTCTCAATTGATGATCACCTGCTGCAGTCATAGCCGAGTGCAATTTAATTTTTTTTCCTGCGATACCAAGCCTATAAATTGCCGACAACAATACGTAACGTAATTTACTGAAAGCACAGTGGAATCGAACCACCCATATCCAAAATAGCTTAAATGAAGCGGTTTGATATGTCTGCCTGAATGCTTTTTGACAATAAACTAGTCAACGTACAGGTCAACAACAAGATAGGCTTATCGTAGGAATTTGTGTACTTCAAGGAACTGAAGTCTTAAACAAATGCAAGCCTTATATTTTGAGAATGCAATAGCTACATGTACGTGTATGATGGACAACAGATGAGAAAAACTATCCAGACATGAAAACAGGAGCTTTATTTACACCAAAACTAAACTAACGCTATATCAGGGGCCAATATGGCAAGCGTTATTATAGTGTATAACAAATTAATAAATTTGTTTTTCCACATCAAGTAAGCCAGTTCTCAAGCAGCTGCAACAATTTGTGATATTAAAATGTGAAATTTACTATTTTGCATTTGTTTACCTTACAACATGTGTGCCTTATTTAGGTAAATGAAAGATAGACATTTAATTACTTTTGTTTTGGGTCGAATGCCATTTTTGGGGTCATTTTTGCCCTTGCCACTGAATAAGAATTCGTACTCGCATGATGATGCTTAAAACACGTACACACGATCGAGTGTTACTAGTACAAGCGTGCGCTGCGCTGGTCAACTCGCACCGCCAAATCAGCTGTTCCTCACGCGCGCTTGTGCGTACGTAAGGGGGCGAAGCGACATCGCATAACAACTCAAACGCAGTGATTTTATAACAGTATTACACGGACAAAAAAAAATGTCCTGCACTAACCAGTGTCATCCCCTTGTGAATTACCTTAAACACCGTCTGTGGGTAGACGTTCACTTCTTTCTAAGCTTTTAAAATCATCAAAATGTGACTTTTGGTTGGCCGTTTTTCACCGCCGTCGTTCCGATTTGCACTTGCAGCAACGCCTCGTTCGCACAACTATATACACAACTATATCACACGCCCAAGCATATAATTTCAGTAATTTATTCAAGAAATGTCATTCTTTATTAATATCCATCTTATGAGTATGTATGACACCGCAGCCAATCCCGATCGAGTATTTTTGGAAGATATGCACTGTGCGGTCACAACGGTAACGCGTTTAAACGAACTGTGTGACGTCACGCTCGCTGGTTCAACGCCTTGCAAAATCTCAACGGGAGAGGGCGCACTTTATTTGCGGGTGAGACAGCCGTGCAAACTGTATACATTCCGCACTTGTCATGCAAAATTGACAGATTTTCGCTGGGAAATGACGGAGAAATTTCAGAGTTTAGGGAAAACGGAGCTCGGCTACGTGGTTATTCCCCTAACCGTGGCTGTTGGGACACCCTGCGCTGGTGTACATTTGTACAGCCGTTGACTCACCCCAGATTGTGACGGGAATTAGGTCAAAGTGTGTCCCAAATGCCGGCAAATTTGGAAATCAAGGATTTTTCCAACCAACTTCAAATTTTGCATGCTCCAAACTGTATATATTCCGCACTTGTCATGCAAAATTGACAGATTTTCGCTGGGAAATGACGGAGAAATTTCAGAGTTAAGGGGAAACGGAGCTCGGCTACGTGGTTATTCCCCTAACCGTGGCTGTTGGGACACCCTGCGCCGCGCTGGTGTACATTTGTACGGCCGTTGACTCACCCCAGATTGTGACGGGAATTAGGTCAAAGTGTGTCCCAAATGCCGGCAAATTTGGAAATCAAGGAATTTTCCAACCAACTTCAAATTTTGCATGCTCCAAACTGTATATATTCCGCACTTGTCATGCAAAATTGACAGATTTTCGCTGGGAAATGACGGAGAAATTTCAGAGTTTAGGGAAAACGGAGCTCGGCTACGTGGTTATTCCCCTAACCGTGGCTGTTGGGAAACCCTGCGCCGCGCTGAGGTACATTTGTACGGCCGTTGACTCACCCCAGATTGTGACAGGAATTAGGTCAAAGTGTGTCCCAAATGCCGGCAAATTTGGAAATCAAGGAATTTTCCAACCAACTTCAAATTTTGCATACTCCAAACTGTATACATTCCGCACTTGTCATGCAAAATTGACAGATTTTCGCTGGGAAATGACGGAGAAATTTCAGAGTTTAGGGAAAACGGAGCTCGGCTACGTGGTTATTCCCCTAACCGTGGCTGTTGGGACACCCTGCGCCGCGCTGGTGTACATTTGTACGGCCGTTGACTCACCCCAGATTGTGACGGGATTTAGGTCAAAGTGTGTCCCAAATGCCGGCAAATTTGGAAATCAAGGAATTTTCCAACCAACTTCAAATTTTGCATGCTCCAAACTGTATATATTCCGCACTTGTCATGCAAAATTGACAGATTTTCGCTGGGAAATGACGGAGAAATTTCAGAGTTTAGGGAAAACGGAGCTCGGCTACGTGGTTATTCCCCTAACCGTGGCTGTTGGGAAACCCTGCGCCGCGCTGGGGTACATTTGTACGGCCGTTGACTCACCCCAGATTGTGACAGGAATTAGGTCAAAGTGTGTCCCAAATGCCGGCAAATTTGGAAATCAAGGAATTTTCCAACCAACTTCAAATTTTGCATGCTCCAAACTGTATACATTCCGCACTTGTCATGCAAAATTGACAGATTTTCGCTGGGAAATGACGGAGAAATTTCAGAGTTTAGGGAAAACGGAGCTCGGCTACGTGGTTATTCCCCTAACCGTGGCTGTTGGGACACCCTGCGCCGCGCTGGTGTACATTTGTACGGCCGTTGACTCACCCCAGATTGTGACGGGATTTAGGTCAAAGTGTGTCCCAAATGCCGGCAAATTTGGAAATCAAGGAATTTTCCAACCAACTTCAAATTTTGCATGCTCCAAACTGTATATATTCCGCACTTGTCATGCAAAATTGACAGATTTTCGCTGGGAAATGACGGAGAAATTTCAGAGTTTAGGGAAAACGGAGCTCGGCTACGTGGTTATTCCCCTAACCGTGGCTGTTGGGACACCCTGCGCCGCGCTGGTGTACATTTGTACGGCCGTTGACTCACCCCAGATTGTGACGAGAATTAGGTCAAAGTGTGTCCCAAATGCCGGCAAATTTGGAAATCAAGGAATTTTCCAACCAACTTCAAATTTTGCATGCTCCAAACTGTATATATTCCGCACTTGTCATGCAAAATTGACAGATTTTCGCTGGGAAATGACGGAGAAATTTCAGAGTTTATGGAAAACGGAGCTCGGCTGCGTGGTTATTCCCCTAACCGTGGCTGTTGGGACACCCTGCGCATGCGCCGCGCTGGTGTACATTTGTACGGCCGTTGACTCACCCCAGATTGTGACGGGAATTAGGTCAAAGTGTGTCCCAAATGCCGGCAAATTTGGAAATCAAGGAATTTTCCAACCAACTTCAAATTTTGCATGCTCCAAACTGTATACATTCCGCACTTGTCATGCAAAATTGACAGATTTTCGCTGGGAAATGACGGAGAAATTTCAGAGTTTAGGGAAAACGGAGCTCGGCTACGTGGTTATTCCCCTAACCGTGGCTGTTGGGAAACCCTGCGCCGCGCTGGGGTACATTTGTACCGCCGTTGACTCACCCCAGATTGTGACAGGAATTAGGTCAAAGTGTGTCCCAAATGCCGGCAAATTTGGAAATCAAGGAATTTTCCAACCAACTTCAAATTTTGCATGCTCCAAACTGTATACATTCCGCACTTGTCATGCAAAATTGACAGATTTTCGCTGGGAAATGACGGAGAAATTTCAGAGTTTAGGGAAAACGGAGCTCGGCTACGTGGTTATTCCCCTAACCGTGGCTGTTGGGACACCCTGCGCTGGTGTACATTTGTACGGCCGTTGACTCACCCCAGATTGTGACGGGAATTAGGTCAAAGTGTGTCCCAAATGCCGGCAAATTTGGAAATCAAGGATTTTTCCAACCAACTTCAAATTTTGCATGCTCCAAACTGTATATATTCCGCACTTGTCATGCAAAATTGACAGATTTTCGCTGGGAAATGACGGAGAAATTTCAGAGTTAAGGGGAAACGGAGCTCGGCTACGTGGTTATTCCCCTAACCGTGGCTGTTGGGACACCCTGCGCCGCGCTGGTGTACATTTGTACGGCCGTTGACTCACCCCAGATTGTGACGGGAATTAGGTCAAAGTGTGTCCCAAATGCCGGCAAATTTGGAAATCAAGGAATTTTCCAACCAACTTCAAATTTTGCATGCTCCAAACTGTATATATTCCGCACTTGTCATGCAAAATTGACAGATTTTCGCTGGGAAATGACGGAGAAATTTCAGAGTTTAGGGAAAACGGAGCTCGGCTACGTGGTTATTCCCCTAACCGTGGCTGTTGGGAAACCCTGCGCCGCGCTGAGGTACATTTGTACGGCCGTTGACTCACCCCAGATTGTGACAGGAATTAGGTCAAAGTGTGTCCCAAATGCCGGCAAATTTGGAAATCAAGGAATTTTCCAACCAACTTCAAATTTTGCATGCTCCAAACTGTATACATTCCGCACTTGTCATGCAAAATTGACAGATTTTCGTTGGGAAATGACGGAGAAATTTCAGAGTTTAGGGAAAACGGAGCTCGGCTACGTGGTTATTCCCCTAACCGTGGCTGTTGGGACACCCTGCGCCGCGCTGGTGTACATTTGTACGGCCGTTGACTCACCCCAGATTGTGACGGGATTTAGGTCAAAGTGTGTCCCAAATGCCGGCAAATTTGGAAATCAAGGAATTTTCCAACCAACTTCAAATTTTGCATGCTCCAAACTGTATATATTCCGCACTTGTCATGCAAAATTGACAGATTTTCGCTGGGAAGTGACGGAGAAATTTCAGAGTTTAGGGAAAACGGAGCTCGGCTACGTGGTTATTCCCCTAACCGTGGCTGTTGGGAAACCCTGCGCCGCGCTGGGGTACATTTGTACGGCCGTTGACTCACCCCAGATTGTGACAGGAATTAGGTCAAAGTGTGTCCCAAATGCCGGCAAATTTGGAAATCAAGGAATTTTCCAACCAACTTCAAATTTTGCATGCTCCAAACTGTATACATTCCGCACTTGTCATGCAAAATTGACAGATTTTCGCTGGGAAATGACGGAGAAATTTCAGAGTTTAGGGAAAACGGAGCTCGGCTACGTGGTTATTCCCCTAACCGTGGCTGTTGGGACACCCTGCGCCGCGCTGGTGTACATTTGTACGGCCGTTGACTCACCCCAGATTGTGACGGGATTTAGGTCAAAGTGTGTCCCAAATGCCGGCAAATTTGGAAATCAAGGAATTTTCCAACCAACTTCAAATTTTGCATGCTCCAAACTGTATATATTCCGCACTTGTCATGCAAAATTGACAGATTTTCGCTGGGAAATGACGGAGAAATTTCAGAGTTTAGGGAAAACGGAGCTCGGCTACGTGGTTATTCCCCTAACCGTGGCTGTTGGGACACCCTGCACCGCGCTGGTGTACATTTGTACGGCCGTTGACTCACCCCAGATTGTGACGGGAATTAGGTCAAAGTTTGTCCCAAATGCCGGCAAATTTGGAAATCAAGGATTTTTCCAACCAACTTCAAATTTTGCTTGCTCCAAACTGTATATATTCCGCACTTGTCATGCAAAATTTACAGATTTTCGCTGGGAAATGACGGAGAAATTTAAGAGTTTAGGGAAAACGGAGCTCGGCTACGTGGTTATTCCCCTAACCGTGGCTGTTGGGACACCCTGCGCCGCGCTGGTGTACATTTGTACGGCCGTTGACTCACCCCAGATTGTGACGGGAATTAGGTCAAAGTGTGTTCCAAATGCCGGCAAATTTGGAAATCAAGGAATTTTCCAACCAACTTCAAATTTTGCATGCTCCAAACTGTATATATTTCGCACTTGTCATGCAAAATTGACAGATTTTCGCTGGGAAATGACGGAGAAATTTTAGAGTTTAGGGAAAACGGAGCTCGGCTACATGGTTATTCCCCTAAGCGTGGCTGTTGGGACACCCTGCGCCGCGCTGGTGTACATTTGTACGGCCGTTGACTCACCCCAGATTGTGACGGGAATTAGGTCAAAGTGTGTCCCAAATGCCGGCAAATTTGGAAATCAAGGAATTTTCCAACCAACTTCAATTTTGCATGCTCCAAACTGTATATATTCCGCACTTGTCATGCGAAATTGACAGATTTTCGTTGGGATATGACGGAGAAATTTCAGAGTTTAGGGAAAACGGAGCTCGGCTACGTGGTTATTCCCCTAACCGTGGCTGTTGGGACACCCTGCGCCGCGCTGGTGTACATTTGTACGGCCGTTGACTCACCCCAGATTGTGACGAGAATTAGGTCAAAGTGTGTCCCAAATGCCGGCAAATTTGGAAATCAAGGAATTTTCCAACCAACTTCAAATTTTGCATGCTCCAAACTGTATATATTCCGCACTTGTCATGCAAAATTGACAGATTTTCGCTTGGAAATGACGGAGAAATTTCAGAGTTTAGGGAAAACGGAGCTCGGCTGCGTGGTTATTCCCCTAACCGTGGCTGTTGGGACACCCTGCGCCGCGCTGGTGTACATTTGTACGGCCGTTGACTCACCCCAGATTGTGACGGGAATTAGGTCAAAGTGTGTCCCAAATGCCGGCAAATTTGGAAATCAAGGAATTTTCCAACCAACTTCAAATTTTGCATGCTCCAAACTGTATATATTCCGCACTTGTCATGCAAAATTGACAGATTTTCGCTGGGAAATGACGGAGAAATTTCAGAGTTTATGGAAAACGGAGCTCGGCTGCGTGGTTATTCCCCTAACCGTGGCTGTTGGGACACCCTGCGCATGCGCCGCGCTGGTGTACATTTGTACGGCCGTTGACTCACCCCAGATTGTGACGGGAATTAGGTCAAAGTGTGTCCCAAATGCCGGCAAATTTGGAAATCAAGGAATTTTCCAACCAACTTCAATTTTGCATGCTCCAAACTGTATATATTCCGCACTTGTCATGCGAAATTGACAGATTTTCGTTGGGATATGACGGAGAAATTTCAGAGTTTAGGGAAAACGGAGCTCGGCTACGTGGTTATTCCCCTAACCGTGGCTGTTGGGACACCCTGCGCCGCGCTGGTGTACATTTGTACGGCCGTTGACTCACCCCAGATTGTGACGAGAATTAGGTCAAAGTGTGTCCCAAATGCCGGCAAATTTGGAAATCAAGGAATTTTCCAACCAACTTCAAATTTTGCATGCTCCAAACTGTATATATTCCGCACTTGTCATGCAAAATTGACAGATTTTCGCTTGGAAATGACGGAGAAATTTCAGAGTTTAGGGAAAACGGAGCTCGGCTGCGTGGTTATTCCCCTAACCGTGGCTGTTGGGACACCCTGCGCCGCGCTGGTGTACATTTGTACGGCCGTTGACTCACCCCAGATTGTGACGGGAATTAGGTCAAAGTGTGTCCCAAATGCCGGCAAATTTGGAAGTCAAGGAATTTTCCAACCAACTTCAAATTTTGCATGCTCCAAACTGTATATATTCCGCACTTGTCATGCAAAATTGACAGATTTTCGCTGGGAAATGACGGAGAAATTTCACAGTTTAGGGAAAACGGAGCTCGGCTGCGTGGTTATTCCCCTAACCGTGGCTGTTGGGACACCCTGCGCATGCGCCGCGCTGGTGTACATTTGTACGGCCGTTGACTCACCCCAGATTGTGACGGGAATTAGGTCAAAGTGTGTCCCAAATGCCGGCAAATTTGGAAATCAAGGAATTTTCCAACCAACTTCAATTTTGCATGCTCCAAACTGTATATATTCCGCACTTGTCATGCGAAATTGACAGATTTTCGTTGGGATATGACGGAGAAATTTCAGAGTTTAGGGAAAACGGAGCTCGGCTACGTGGTTATTCCCCTTAACCGTGGCTGTTGGGACACCCTGCGCCGCGCTGGTGTACATTTGTACGGCCGTTGACTCACCCCAGATTGTGACGAGAATTAGGTCAAAGTGTGTCCCAAATGCCGGCAAATTTGGAAATCAAGGAATTTTCCAACCAACTTCAAATTTTGCATGCTCCAAACTGTATATATTCCGCACTTGTCATGCAAAATTGACAGATTTTCGCTTGGAAATGACGGAGAAATTTCAGAGTTTAGGGAAAACGGAGCTCGGCTGCGTGGTTATTCCCCTAACCGTGGCTGTTGGGACACCCTGCGCCGCGCTGGTGTACATTTGTACGGCCGTTGACTCACCCCAGATTGTGACGGGAATTAGGTCAAAGTGTGTCCCAAATGCCGGCAAATTTGGAAATCAAGGAATTTTCCAACCAACCTCAAATTTTGCATGCTCCAAACTGTATATATTCCGCACTTGTCATGCAAAATTGACAGATTTTCGCTGGGAAATGACGGAGAAATTTCAGAGTTTATGGAAAACGGAGCTCGGCTGCGTGGTTATTCCCCTAACCGTGGCTGTTGGGACACCCTGCGCATGCGCCGCGCTGGTGTACATTTGTACGGCCGTTGACTCACCCCAGATTGTGACGGGAATTAGGTCAAAGTGTGTCCCAAATGCCGGCAAATTTGGAAATCAAGGAATTTTCCAACCAACTTCAATTTTGCATGCTCCAAACTGTATATATTCCGCACTTGTCATGCGAAATTGACAGATTTTCGTTGGGATATGACGGAGAAATTTCAGAGTTTAGGGAAAACGGAGCTCGGCTACGTGGTTATTCCCCTAACCGTGGCTGTTGGGACACCCTGCGCCGCGCTGGTGTACATTTGTACGGCCGTTGACTCACCCCAGATTGTGACGAGAATTAGGTCAAAGTGTGTCCCAAATGCCGGCAAATTTGGAAATCAAGGAATTTTCCAACCAACTTCAAATTTTGCATGCTCCAAACTGTATATATTCCGCACTTGTCATGCAAAATTGACAGATTTTCGCTTGGAAATGACGGAGAAATTTCAGAGTTTAGGGAAAACGGAGCTCGGCTGCGTGGTTATTCCCCTAACCGTGGCTGTTGGGACACCCTGCGCCGCGCTGGTGTACATTTGTACGGCCGTTGACTCACCCCAGATTGTGACGGGAATTAGGTCAAAGTGTGTCCCAAATGCCGGCAAATTTGGAAGTCAAGGAATTTTCCAACCAACTTCAATTTTGCATGCTCCAAACTGTATATATTCCGCACTTGTCATGCAAAATTGACAGATTTTCGCTGGGAAATGACGGAGAAATTTCACAGTTTAGGGAAAACGGAGCTCGGCTGCGTGGTTATTCCCATAACCGTGGCTGTTGGGACACCCTGCGCATGCGCCGCGCTGGTGTACATTTGTACGGCCGTTGACTCACCCCAGATTGTGACGGGAATTAGGTCAAAGTGTGTCCCAAATGCCGGCAAATTTGGAAATCAAGGAATTTTCCAACCAACCTCAAATTTTGCATGCTCCAAACTGTATATATTCCGCACTTGTCATGCAAAATTGACAGATTTTCGCTGGGAAATGACGGAGAAATTTCAGAGTTTATGGAAAACGGAGCTCGGCTGCGTGGTTATTCCCCTAACCGTGGCTGTTGGGACACCCTGCGCATGCGCCGCGCTGGTGTACATTTGTACGGCCGTTGACTCACCCCAGATTGTGACGGGAATTAGGTCAAAGTGTGTCCCAAATGCCGGCAAATTTGGAAATCAAGGAATTTTCCAACCAACTTCAATTTTGCATGCTCCAAACTGTATATATTCCGCACTTGTCATGCGAAATTGACAGATTTTCGTTGGGATATGACGGAGAAATTTCAGAGTTTAGGGAAAACGGAGCTCGGCTACGTGGTTATTCCCCTAACCGTGGCTGTTGGGACACCCTGCGCCGCGCTGGTGTACATTTGTACGGCCGTTGACTCACCCCAGATTGTGACGGGAATTAGGTCAAAGTGTGTCCCAAATGCCGGCAAATTTGGAAATCAAGGAATTTTCCAACCAACTTCAATTTTGCATGCTCCAAACTGTATATATTCCGCACTTGTCATGCGAAATTGACAGATTTTCGTTGGGATATGACGGAGAAATTTCAGAGTTTAGGGAAAACGGAGCTCGGCTACGTGGTTATTCCCCTAACCGTGGCTGTTGGGACACCCTGCGCCGCGCTGGTGTACATTTGTACGGCCGTTGACTCACCCCAGATTGTGACGAGAATTAGGTCAAAGTGTGTCCCAAATGCCGGCAAATTTGGAAATCAAGGAATTTTCCAACCAACTTCAAATTTTGCATGCTCCAAACTGTATATATTCCGCACTTGTCATGCAAAATTGACAGATTTTCGCTTGGAAATGACGGAGAAATTTCAGAGTTTAGGGAAAACGGAGCTCGGCTGCGTGGTTATTCCCCTAACCGTGGCTGTTGGGACACCCTGCGCCGCGCTGGTGTACATTTGTACGGCCGTTGACTCACCCCAGATTGTGACGGGAATTAGGTCAAAGTGTGTCCCAAATGCCGGCAAATTTGGAAGTCAAGGAATTTTCCAACCAACTTCAATTTTGCATGCTCCAAACTGTATATATTCCGCACTTGTCATGCAAAATTGACAGATTTTCGCTGGGAAATGACGGAGAAATTTCACAGTTTAGGGAAAACGGAGCTCGGCTGCGTGGTTATTCCCATAACCGTGGCTGTTGGGACACCCTGCGCATGCGCCGCGCTGGTGTACATTTGTACGGCCGTTGACTCACCCCAGATTGTGACGGGAATTAGGTCAAAGTGTGTCCCAAATGCCGGCAAATTTGGAAATCAAGGAATTTTCCAACCAACCTCAAATTTTGCATGCTCCAAACTGTATATATTCCGCACTTGTCATGCAAAATTGACAGATTTTCGCTGGGAAATGACGGAGAAATTTCAGAGTTTATGGAAAACGGAGCTCGGCTGCGTGGTTATTCCCCTAACCGTGGCTGTTGGGACACCCTGCGCATGCGCCGCGCTGGTGTACATTTGTACGGCCGTTGACTCACCCCAGATTGTGACGGGAATTAGGTCAAAGTGTGTCCCAAATGCCGGCAAATTTGGAAATCAAGGAATTTTCCAACCAACTTCAATTTTGCATGCTCCAAACTGTATATATTCCGCACTTGTCATGCGAAATTGACAGATTTTCGTTGGGATATGACGGAGAAATTTCAGAGTTTAGGGAAAACGGAGCTCGGCTACGTGGTTATTCCCCTAACCGTGGCTGTTGGGACACCCTGCGCCGCGCTGGTGTACATTTGTACGGCCGTTGACTCACCCCAGATTGTGACGAGAATTAGGTCAAAGTGTGTCCCAAATGCCGGCAAATTTGGAAATCAAGGAATTTTCCAACCAACTTCAAATTTTGCATGCTCCAAACTGTATATATTCCGCACTTGTCATGCAAAATTGACAGATTTTCGCTGGGAAATGACGGAGAAATTTCAGAGTTTAGGGAAAACGGAGCTCGGCTACGTGGTTATTCCCCTAACCGTGGCTGTTGGGACACCCTGCGCCACGCTGGTGTACATTTGTACGGCCGTTGACTCACCCCAGATTGTGACGGGAATTAGGTCAAAGTGTGTCCCAAATGCCGGCAAATTTGGAAATCAAGGAATTTTCCAACCAACTTCAAATTGTGCATGCTCCAAACTGTATATATTCCGCACTTGTCATGCAAAATTGACAGATTTTCGCTGGGAAATGACGGAGAAATTTCAGAGTTTAGGGAAAACGGAGCTCGGCTGCGTGGTTATCCCCCTAACCGTGGCTGTTGGGACACCCTGCGCCGCGCTGGTGTACATTTGTACGGCCGTTGACTCACCCCAGATTGTGACGGGAATTAGGTCAAAGTGTGTCCCAAATGCCGGCAAATTTGGAAATCAAGGAATTTTCCAACCAACTTCAAATTTTGCATGCTCCAAACTGTATATATTCCGCACTTGTCATGCAAAATTGACAGATTTTCGCTTGGAAATGACGGAGAAATTTCAGAGTTTAGGGAAAACGGAGCTCGGCTGCGTGGTTATTCCCCTAATCGTGGCTGTTGGGACACCCTGCGCCGCGCTGGTGTACATTTGTACGGCCGTTGACTCACCCCAGATTGTGACGGGAATTAGGTCAAAGTGTGTCCCAAATGCCGGCAAATTTGGAAATCAAGGAATTTTCCAACCAACTTCAAATTTTGCATGCTCCAAACTGTATATATTCCGCACTTGTCATGCAAAATTGACAGATTTTCGCTGGGAAATGACGGATAAATTTCAGAGTTTATGGAAAACGGAGCTCGGCTGCGTGGTTATTCCCCTAACCGTGGCTGTTGGGACACCCTGCGCATGCGCCGCGCTGGTGTACATTTGTACGGCCGTTGACTCACCCCAGATTGTGACGGGAATTAGGTCAAAGTGTGTCCCAAATGCCGGCAAATTTGGAAATCAAGGAATTTTCCAACCAACTTCAATTTTGCATGCTCCAATACAAACTGTATATATTCCGCACTTGTCATGCGAAATTGACAGATTTTCGTTGGGATATGACGGAGAAATTTCAGAGTTTAGGGAAAACGGAGCTCGGCTACGTGGTTATTCCCCTAACCGTGGCTGTTGGGACACCCTGCGCCGCGCTGGTGTACATTTGTACGGCCGTTGACTCACCCCAGATTGTGACGAGAATTAGGTCAAAGTGTGTCCCAAATGCCGGTAAATTTGGAAATCAAGGAATTTTCCAACCAACTTCAAATTTTGCATGCTCCAAACTGTATATATTCCGCACTTGTCATGCAAAATTGACAGATTTTCGCTTGGAAATGACGGAGAAATTTCAGAGTTTAGGGAAAACGGAGCTCGGCTGCGTGGTTATTCCCCTAACCGTGGCTGTTGGGACACCCTGCGCCGCGCTGGTGTACATTTGTACGGCCGTTGACTCACCCCAGATTGTGACGGGAATTAGGTCAAAGTGTGTCCCAAATGCCGGCAAATTTGGAAATCAAGGAATTTTCCAACCAACTTCAAATTTTGCATGCTCCAAACTGTATATATTCCGCACTTGTCATGCAAAATTGACAGATTTTCGCTGGGAAATGACGGAGAAATTTCAGAGTTTAGGGAAAACGGAGCTCGGCTGCGTGGTTATTCCCCTAACCGTGGCTGTTGGGACACCCTGCGCCGCGCTGGTGTACATTTGTACGGCCGTTGACTCACCCCAGATTGTGACGGGAATTAGGTCAAAGTGTGTCCCAAATGCCGGCAAATTTGGAAATCAAGGAATTTTCCAACCAACTTCAATTTTGCATGCTCCAAACTGTATATATTTCGCACTTGTCATGCAAAATTGACAGATTTTCGTTGGGAAATGACGGAGAAATTTCAGAGTTTAGGGAAAACGGAGCTCGGCTACATGGTTATTCCCATAACCGTGGCTGTTGGGACACCCTGCTCCGCGCTGGTGTACATTTGTACGGCCGTTGACTCACCCCAGATTGTGACGGGAATTAGGTCAAAGTGTGTCCCAAATGCCGGCAAATTTGGAAATCAAGGAATTTTCCAACCAACTTCAAATTTTGCATGCTCCAAACTGTATATATTCCGCACTTGTCATGCAAAATTGACAAATTTTCGCTGGGAAATGACGGAGAAATTATAGAGTTTAGGGAAAACGGAGCTCGGCTACGTGGTTATTCCCCTAACCGTGGCTGTTGGGACACCCTGCGCCACGCTGGTGTACATTTGTACGGCCGTTGACTCACCCCAGATTGTGACGGGAATTAGGTCAAAGTGTGTCCCAAATGCCGGCAAATTTGGAAATCAAGGAATTTTCCAACCAACTTCAAATTGTGCATGCTCCAAACTGTATATATTCCGCACTTGTCATGCAAAATTGACAGATTTTCGCTGGGAAATGACGGAGAAATTTCAGAGTTTAGGGAAAACGGAGCTCGGCTGCGTGGTTATCCCCCTAACCGTGGCTGTTGGGACACCCTGCGCCGCGCTGGTGTACATTTGTACGGCCGTTGACTCACCCCAGATTGTGACGGGAATTAGGTCAAAGTGTGTCCCAAATGCCGGCAAATTTGGAAATCAAGGAATTTTCCAACCAACTTCAAATTTTGCATGCTCCAAACTGTATATATTCCGCACTTGTCATGCAAAATTGACAGATTTTAACTGGGAAATGACGGAGAAATTTCAGAGTTTAGGGAAAACGGAGCTCGGCTGCGTGGTTATTCCCCTAACCGTGGCTGTTGGGACACCCTGCGCCGCGCTGGTGTACATTTGTACGGCCGTTGACTCACCCCAGATTGTGACGGGAATTAGGTCAAAGTGTGTCCCAAATGCCGGCAAATTTGGAAATCAAGGAATTTTCCAACCAACTTCAAATTTTGCATGCTCCAAACTGTATATATTCCGCACTTGTCATGCAAAATTGACAGATTTTAACTGGGAAATGACGGAGAAATTTCAGAGTTTAGGGAAAACGGAGCTCGGCTGCGTGGTTATTCCCCTAACCGTGGCTGTTGGGACACCCTGCGCCGCGCTGGTGTACATTTGTACGGCCGTTGACTCACCCCAGATTGTGACGGGAATTAGGTCAAAGTGTGTCCCAAATGCCGGCAAATTTGGAAATCAAGGAATTTTCCAACCAACTTCAAATTTTGCATGCTCCAAACTGTATATATTCCGCACTTGTCATGCAAAATTTACAGATTTTCGCTGGGAAATGACGGAGAAATTTCAGAGTTTAGGGAAAACGGAGCTCGGCTGCGTGGTTATTCCCCTAACCGTGGCTGTTTATTTATTTATTTATTTATTTCATATATTTACCCAGGGTAAGTCAGAACAGCAATATGCTGGTTTCCACCGACGCCCTGCGTGCAAACAGGTCTAAAAATTAATTTATGATAAGAATATTACAAAACAAACAAAAAACAAATAAACACCCCAACAGGCCCCAATAAACAAACAAATACAAAATCACAACAGATAAGGAAATATAGGCTATACCAAAATATATACACATACACGCATATACAAATGTGTGTACAAACTATTAACATAAGAATATACAAACTAAAAAATGCCACTATGAGTTTAAAATATAATTATCCGTATTGTTAATGTATATTTACAAGGAATGCACTTAATTCTAATTTAAAAGAGATCAGTGACGTCATCATTCTAAGGTGTACAGGGAGGGAATTCCACAGTTTGGCACCTGACGTTGCAAAACTTCGCCTGTAATGTTCAGTTTTAGCCATAGGAACTTTTAAAGTTAGATTTGTGCTCTGTCTGGTTGCCCGGTTTGACGTGAATTTAGTAAAAAGATCTGTCATGTAAGGAGGGGCTATACCATTCTGACATTTAAAAACAAGAATGCATTTTCTAAGCATGACTCTTTGGTTGTATGAAAGCCAAGACAATGAACTAAACATGTCGGCTGAAGGCGTTCGAAAGGGGCAACGCAGAGTGATTCTGGCAGCCCGTTTTATTAATTTGTTTAGTTCGGCGTTTTGGAATTCAAAATGGCCACCCCAGACTGTGTTACAGTAATCCATAATGGGCATTACCAAGCTCTGAACCAGACAGCTAAAGCTTCTTTGAGGAATGCAATGCCGTACTCTCTTTATCATTCCCAATTTAGACGAGACACACTTTTTTACATAATCAACGTGTGGTGTCCATGATAATGTTTCATCAATAATCACTCCCAGGCACTTAAAAGAACTCACTTTTTCCACAGGCATGTTTTTTATAGAAATGTCAAGATTACTCGATGAGATCTTTTGTTTAGAGCCAATAAGCATGCATTTAGTTTTTGAAGCATTTATAGTGAGTCTGTTTTTTGCTGCCCGGTCGCTTATTTGATGTAGTGCATTTTTTAAACAGCATTCAATTTCTTGTACATTTGAGGACGTACACGTGATTGTGGAGTCATCGGCGTACATGTACAGATTACAGTTGTCAGGAATACAATGTTGAAGATCAGTAGTATAAATAATAAAGAGTAAAGGGCCTAGAATGGAACCTTGGGGTACCCCGGTGTTAAGGGGACGACATTCAGAGTCGGTTTGTCGAATGCGTACCGTTTGTCTGCGGTCTGATAAATAGGACGTAAACCATTTCACAGCTGGTGCAGATATATTCCAGTCTCGTAGCTTATTTAACAAAAGTGTGTGATTCACAGAATCGAAAGCTTTACTTAAATCAATAAAAACAGTGCCAGTCAATTTTCCGTGTTCCATTGCTGAAGTACAGTTGTTAATGAAATCATGGAGTGTAGTTTTAGTTGAGTGCTTTGGTCGAAAACCGGACTGACATCTAGATATTAGGCCATTTTCTTCTATGTACGAATACAGAGCATTATGGACTGCTCTTTCTAAGATTTTAGAAACAAGGGGCAAAATGGAGATTGGCCGATAATTATCTACATATGAATGATCTCCACCTTTATGAATAGGTACGACTGATGCAGTTTTCCAAACAGTGGGATAATTACCGGTTTGTATCGACAGATTACATATATGAGTTATAGCAGTGATGGCACGTGGACAAATTAATTTCAAGAGTTTTACACTGACACCATCAGGGCCTGTGGCTTTCCCTGTGGCCATGCCCATAATCTCATTTTTGACAAAGTAATCCGTTATGACAGGGATTACAAATGCACTGGTATCACGATCACCACCCTGGTGACCGTCACGCAACAGCGATGTGCTTTCTTCACTATTTGGTATTTTATCGGCCATTCGTTGTCCAATGGTGGAGAAATGTTCATTCAGTGCATTTGTAATTGCCACAGGTTGGTTTATGTGTTCTCCATCTTTAGAAGTGATAAGAGTAGGACCAGACTTGCGCTGTTTTGGGAGAATTTTACTTATTGTCTTCCAGAAGGCAGCCGAGTTACCTCTATTAGATTGAATTTTATTAGTGAAATAATTGCTTTTTTCTGCGCGAATTTTAGAGGTAACACAATTGCGAATTTTTTTAAAATTCTCCCAATCACTTTGCAATCCGGAAATTTTAGCCTTCTTGTGGGCATGGTCTCGTTGTCTCATTAATTTAGTGATTTCATTGGTTAACCATGGCAAAGAATCATTGCGAACGCGTTTGCATTTCATAGGCAAATGGAAATTTACAATGTCCATGAATATAGAATGCCAAAGAGCCCAAGCCTCATCCACAGTTTGGCAATCAATGACGGTTTGCCACGGGGCATTGGACAGATCGTCGGTGAATGCGCTCTGGTCAATGTTCGCAAATGATCGGAAATATACGCAATCGGCAGGTTGCCTAGGTGGCCTCCATTCATGTACACCGTAAACCATGTAATGATCACTAATGACAATTGGTAATACGCCGCATTCATTAATAAAATCAGGTTTAGAAGTAAAAATCAGGTCAATAAGGCTAGAGGAGTTTTGAGTAACGCGCGTCGGTTTATCAATAATTTGAGACAACTGAAAAGTGTCGAAGCAAGAGATTAACCGACTAAACGCGGAATTTACATTTAAAACATCATAATTAAAATCACCAAGTATTAACATCTGCTTAAATTCACACGAAGCCTTATCCAATATATTATTTAATTTATCAAGAAATGGTAACTGAGTAGAGGGCGGTCTATAAATGGTGCTTAAGAGCATGGGTTCTCTGTATTTATGTATAATTTCGACCCATATTCCTTCCACATCCTCAATCTCAAGGTCATTCCGACGAACACAATTTAAATTGTTACGAACGTAAATAGCCACGCCACCACCGTGGCGATTACGATCATTTATAAAGAGTTCATAGCCTGCAAGATGAAGTTCTGTATTGGAAATGGTCTCATCGCAAAATGTTTCATTCAGGCATAAAATATCAAACGGTGTATTGGACATGACTATTTTCAGTTGGTCGAAATTGCTTACTAAGCTCCGAATGTTCAAAAGAGCGAATGTAAAGTCACGTGTGTCACACGTGATGATACCATCAGTCACAGTTACTTTGGTAGTCTGCCGGGGTTCAGGAGTTGATTTACCATGGTCAGGTGCTGCAGCCAATCCTCCCGTGTCTGGTTCCTGGACTGGGATGGTGATATCTGTCTCGTCTGCAGTGTGTTCTGTCGCGGGTAAAACTGATTTGATATTTGAAAATCCGTTTTGTTGTACTTCTCTTGTGGTGCACTTCTCAGTTGATGGATGATGTTGCCTGCGAATACACCAACTCCTCTCGGACTGAGATGAACTCCGTCGCGTGACAAATGATGATATTTGATGTTGCTGTTGTCTATAAAGTTCCAGTTGTTCTCATCAGCTTTGGATTTGAGAAGTGCGTTCACCTGCTCAATTCGTTCAAAGTTGGGTGGAGTTTCATTCTTGCGATGTATAATTGACGATATGGTGATGGCACATGGTCTTAAGTTGGATGCTAGGGTTGAAATATCGGTAGTGATGTCACGAGGGCTATCTCGTATGTTATTTGTTCCGACGTGGAGTATGACCTCTGAGATGTTATGTTTGGAGACTAGATGTGCTGCTTTTGGGTAGATGTCGTTGATTTTGGCGCCGCTCATTGTGTAGCAAATCACTTTCTTTGATCGACTGAGTTTCCTTGGTTGGATGTACTTGATCATTGAGTCACCAATGAGTAGTGCATCTGCATGATAATCTGCCTGTCTAAATTTTGGTGGCTTGTCGGGGGTTGTTTTCTGACTGTTTGGCCAAGTCCTCTTCGAGGCGTTGGGCCAAGTCCCCGTCGAGGCGTCGGGCCGAGTCCCCGCCGAGGCGTCGGGCCGAGTCCCCGCCGAGGCGTCGGGCCGAGTCCCCGCCGAAGTGTCGAAATGGGTCTTGCCATTTTTTGTCTTTACCGTTTTTGTCTTGCCATTGACCTTGAATTTGGATGCCTGTTTGTAGCGGTAATCGTTGATCTGTTTATTGAAAGACGGCCCCATAACCATTGAAAGCCGTGAAGATTCACTGTCATTTATAATTTGTTCATAATAACAATCAATTATCTCCTCCGCAGTTGGTTCTTTGTCATTGAGTTCCGCTTCATCAGACAACGCCTCAAAACGATTCGATACTTGAACAATAGTCGCACTTTGTGTTGGAGTTGCGTTGCTGACTTGTGTCCATTGTTGCTTCTCATTGTTTTCTCCCATTGTCGTGTAGTCATTCGGGCAGGGAGACTGTAGCTGATTGTCGTTACGTAGTATCGTAATGGCGGCCTCCATGTTTTTCAGTTCATTTTCAAGGAAGTTATTTTGCTTTTTGAGTACGACATTTTCGGAGATTTGTAGGCCTATTGCCTTCATATCTTGTCTCATTTCGTCTACAGCTCGTTTTAACTCATTTATCTCCGGGATAATAGGGCAACATTGATGGGGGGTACTTGGCAAGATGGCGGAGGTGTCTGCTATATGGGGTGTATCGAGAGTCAAACCTGAAGTCTTTTTAGTAGAAGATATACAAGATTTGGGAAATGTATGCCGCTTACCAGTAAGATAGAGCCAAAGTTCTATAACGTCACCAATGACTAGGTCGACTGATCTTCTAGATTTTAGAACTGGGTGTTCAGGCAAGCTATCAAATGCTTCGTTGTCATGGCGGCCATCTTGTTGTGTGGTTGAGAGCTTGGTTTTCGCTCTTGAAAATAGTTGTTTTCTCAATTCCTGCAGTTCTTCGAGATTTAATTCCTGTTGTATTTGTCCCTTCAGAGATTCTTGTGAAACTGTACCAATTTTGGCAAATAGCTGTTGAATATTAGGTGGGAAACCACTTGGAAAATCGGATAAGAAACCCACCACGTTAACCGTTGCTGCCGCCATGTCGACCGACATTTGGGACACCCTGCGCATGCGCCGCGCTGGTGTACATTTGTACGGCCGTTGACTCACCCCAGATTGTGACGGGAATTAGGTCAAAGTGTGTCCCAAATGCCGGCAAATTTGGAAATCAAGGAATTTTCCAACCAACTTCAAATGTTGCATGCTCCAAACTGTATATATTCCGCACTTGTCATGCAAAATTGACAGATTTTCCCAGGGAAATGACGGAGAAATTTCAGAGTTTAGGGAAAACGGAGCTCGGCTGCGTGGTTATTCCCCTAACCGTGGCTGTTGGGACACCCTGCGCCGCGCTGGTGTACATTTGTACGGCCGTTGACTCACCCCAGATTGTGACGGGAATTAGGTCAAAGTGTCCCAAATGCCGGCAAATTTGGAAATCAAGGAATTTTCCAACCAACTTCAAATTTTGCATGCTCCAAACTGTATATATTCCGCACTTGTCATGCAAAATTGACAGATTTTCGCTGGGAAATGACGGAGAAATTTCAGAGTTTAGGGAAAACGGAGCTCGGCTGCGTGGTTATTCCCCTAACCGTGGCTGTTGGGACACCCTGCGCCGCGCTGGTGTACATTTATACGGCCGTTGACTCACCCCAGATTGTGACGGGAATTAGGTCAAAGTGTGTCCCAAATGCCGGCAAATTTGGAAATCAAGGAATTTTCCAACCAACTTCAAATTTGGCATGCTCCAAACTGTATATATTCCGCACTTGTCATGCAAAATTGACAGATTTTCGCTGGGAAATGACGGAGAAATTTCAGAGTTTAGGGAAAACGGAGCTCGGCTGCGTGGTTATTCCCCTAACCGTGGCTGTTGGGACACCCTGCGCATGCGCCGCGCTGGTGTACATTTGTACGGCCGTTGACTCACCCCAGATTGTGACGAGAATTAGGTCAAAGTGTGTCCCAAATGCCGGCAAATTTGGAAATCAAGGAATTTTCCAACCAACTTCAAATTTTGCATGCTCCAAACTGTATATATTGCGCACTTGTCATGCAAAATTGACAGATTTTCGCTGGGAAATGACGGAGAAATTTCAGAGTTTAGGGAAAACGGAGCTCGGCTGCGTGGTTATTCCCCTAACCGTGGCTGTTGGGACACCCTGCGCCGCGCTGGTGTACATTTGTACGGCCGTTGACTCACCCCAGATTGTGACGGGAATTAGGTCAAAGTGTGTCCCAAATGCCGGCAAATTTGGAAATCAAGGAATTTTCCAACCAACTTCAAATTGTGCATGCTCCAAACTGTATCCATTCCGCACTTGTCATGCAAAATTGACAGATTTTCGCTGGGAAATGACGGAGAAATTTCAGAGTTTAGGGAAAACGGAGCTCGGCTGCGTGGTTATTCCCCTAACCGTGGCTGTTGGGACACCCTGCGCCGCGCTGGTGTACATTTGTACGGCCGTTGACTCACCCCAGATTGTGACGGGAATTAGGTCAAAGTGTGTCCCAAATGCCGGCAAATTTGGAAATCAAGGAATTTTCCAACCAACTTCAAATTTTGCATGCTCCAAACTGTATATATTCCGCACTTGTCATGCAAAATTGACAGATTTTCGCTGGGAAATGACGGAGAAATTTCAGAGTTTAGGGAAAACGGAGCTCGGCTGCGTGGTTATTCCCCTAACCGTGGCTGTTGGGACACCCTGCGCATGCGCCGCGCTGGTGTACATTTGTACGGCCGTTGACTCACCCCAGATTGTGACGGGAATTAGGTCAAAGTGTGTCCCAAATGCCGGCAAATTTGGAAATCAAGGAATTTTCCAACCAACTTCAAATTTTGCATGCTCCAAACTGTATATATTCCGCACTTGTCATGCAAAATTGACAGATTTTCGCTGGGAAATGACGGATAAATTTCAGAGTTTAGGGAAAACGGAGCTCGGCTGCGTGGTTATTCCCCTAACCGTGGCTGTTGGGACACCCTGCGCATGCGCCGCGCTGGTGTACATTTGTACGGCCGTTGACTCACCCCAGATTGTGACGGGAATTAGATCAAAGTGTGTCCCAAATGCCGGCAAATTTGGAAATCAAGGAATTTTCCAACCAACTTCAAATTTTGCATGCTCCAAACTGTATATATTCCGCACTTGTCATGCAAAATTGACAGATTTTCGCTGGGAAATGACGGAGAAATTTCAGAGTTTAGGGAAAACGGAGCTCGGCTGCGTGGTTAATCCCCTAACCGTGGCTGTTGGGACACCCTGCGCCGCGCTGGTGTACATTTGTACGGCCGTTGACTCACCCCAGATTGTGACGGGAATTAGGTCAAAGTGTGTCCCAAATGCCGGCAAATTTGGAAATCAAGGAATTTTCCAACCAACTTCAAATTTTGCATGCTCCAAACTGTATATATTCCGCACTTGTCATGCAAAATTGACAGATTTTCGCTGGGAAATGACGGAGAAATTTCAGAGTTTAGGGAAAACGGAGCTCGGCTGCGTGGTTAATCCCCTAACCGTGGCTGTTGGGACACCCTGCGCCGCGCTGGTGTACATTTGTACGGCCGTTGACTCACCCCAGATTGTGACGGGAATTAGGTCAAAGTGTGTCCCAAATGCCGGCAAATTTGGAAATCAAGGAATTTTCCAACCAACTTCAAATTGTGCATGCTCCAAACTGTATCCATTACGCACTTGTCATGCAAAATTGACAGATTTTCGCTGGGAAATGACGGAGAAATTTCAGAGTTTAGGGAAAACGGAGCTCGGCTGCGTGGTTATTCCCCTAACCGTGGCTGTTGGGACACCCTGCGCCGCGCTGGTGTACATTTGTACGGCCGTTGACTCACCCCAGATTGTGACGGGAATTAGGTCAAAGTGTGTCCCAAATGCCGGCAAATTTGGAAATTAAGGAATTTTCCAACCAACTTCAAATTGTGCATGCTCCAAACTGTATCCATTACGCACTTGTCATGCAAAATTGACAGATTTTCGCTGGGAAATGACGGAGAAATTTCAGAGTTTAGGGAAAACTGAGCTCGGCTGCGTGGTTATTCCCCTAACCGTGGCTGTTGGGACACCCTGCGCCGCGCTGGTGTACATTTGTACGGCCGTTGACTCACCCCAGATTGTGACGGGAATTAGGTCAAAGTGTGTCCCAAATGCCGGCAAATTTGGAAATCAAGGAATTTTCCAACCAACTTCAAATTGTGCATGCTCCAAACTGTATCCATTCCGCACTTGTCATGCAAAATTGACAGATTTTCGCTGGGAAATGACGGAGAAATTTCAGAGTTTAGGGAAAACGGAGCTCGGCTGCGTGGTTATTCCCCTAACCGTGGCTGTTGGGACACCCTGCGACGCGCTGGTGTACATTTGTACGGCCGTTGACTCACCCCAGATTGTGACGGGAATTAGGTCAAAGTGTGTCCCAAATGCCGGCAAATTTGGAAATCAAGGAATTTTCCAACCAACTTCAAATTTTGCATGCTCCAAACTGTATATATTCCGCACTTGTCATGCAAAATTGACAGATTTTCGCTGGGAAATGACGGAGACATTTCAGAGTTTAGGGAAAACGGAGCTCGGCTGCGTGGTTATTCCCCTAACCGTGGCTGTTGGGACACCCTGCGCATGCGCCGCGCTGGTGTACATTTGTACGGCCGTTGACTCACCCCAGATTGTGACGGGAATTAGGTCAAAGTGTGTCCCAAATGCCGGCAAATTTGGAAATCAAGGAATTTTCCAACCAACTTCAAATTTTGCATGCTCCAAACTGTATATATTCCGCACTTGTCATGCAAAATTGACAGATTTTCGCTGGGAAATGACGGAGAAATTTCAGAGTTTAGGGAAAACGGAGCTCGGCTGCGTGGTTATTCCCCTAACCGTGGCTGTTGGGACACCCTGCGCGTGCGCCGCGCTGGTGTACATTTGTACGGCCGTTGACTCACCCCAGATTGTGACGGGAATTAGATCAAAGTGTGTCCCAAATGCCGGCAAATTTGGAAATCAAGGAATTTTCCAACCAACTTCAAATTTTGCATGCTCCAAACTGTATATATTCCGCACTTGTCATGCAAAATTGACAGATTTTCGCTGGGAAATGACGGAGAAATTTCAGAGTTTAGGGAAAACGGAGCTCGGCTGCGTGGTTAATCCCCTAACCGTGGCTGTTGGGACACCCTGCGCCGCGCTGGTGTACATTTGTACGGCCGTTGACTCACCCCAGATTGTGACGGGAATTAGGTCAAAGTGTGTCCCAAATGCCGGCAAATTTGGAAATCAAGGAATTTTCCAACCAACTTCAAATTGTGCATGCTCCAAACTGTATCCATTACGCACTTGTCATGCAAAATTGACAGATTTTCGCTGGGAAATGACGGAGAAATTATAGAGTTTAGGGAAAACGGAGCTCGGCTGCGTGGTTATTCCCCTAACCGTGGCTGTTGGGACACCCTGCGCCGCGCTGGTGTACATTTGTACGGCCGTTGACTCACCCCAGATTGTGACGGGAATTAGGTCAAAGTGTGTCCCAAATGCCGGCAAATTTGGAAATCAAGGAATTTTCCAACCAACTTCAAATTGTGCATGCTCCAAACTGTATCCATTACGCACTTGTCATGCAAAATTGACAGATTTTCGCTGGGAAATGACGGAGAAATTTCAGAGTTTAGGGAAAACGGAGCTCGGCTGCGTGGTTATTCCCCTAACCGTGGCTGTTGGGACACCCTGCGCCGCGCTGGTGTACATTTGTACGGCCGTTGACTCACCCCAGATTGTGACGGGAATTAGGTCAAAGTGTGTCCCAAATGCCGGCAAATTTGGAAATCAAGGAATTTTCCAACCAACTTCAAATTTTGCATGCTCCAAACTGTATATATTCCGCACTTGTCATGCAAAATTGACAGATTTTCGCTGTGAAATGACGGAGAAATTTCAGAGTTTAGGGAAAACGGAGCTCGGCTGCGTGGTTATTCCCCTAACCGTGGCTGTTGGGACACCCTGCGCCGCGCTGGTGTACATTTGTACGGCCGTTGACTCACCCCAGATTGTGACGGGAATTAGGTCAAAGTGTGTCCCAAATGCCGGCAAATTTGGAAATCAAGGAATTTTCCAACCAACTTCAAATTTGGCATGCTCCAAACTGTATATATTCCGCACTTGTCATGCAAAATTGACAGATTTTCGCTGGGAAATGACGGAGAAATTTCAGAGTTTAGGGAAAACGGAGCTCGGCTGCGTGGTTATTCCCCTAACCGTGGCTGTTGGGACACCCTGCGCATGCGCCGCGCTGGTGTACATTTGTACGGCCGTTGACTCACCCCAGATTGTGACGGGAATTAGGTCAAAGTGTGTCCCAAATGCCGGCAAATTTGGAAATCAAGGAATTTTCCAACCAACTTCAAATTTTGCATGCTCCAAACTGTATATATTCCGCACTTGTCATGCAAAATTGACAGATTTTCGCTGGGAAATGACGGAGAAATTTCAGAGTTTAGGGAAAACGGAGCTCGGCTGCGTGGTTATTCCCCTAACCGTGGCTGTTGGGACACCCTGCGCCGCGCTGGTGTACATTTGTACGGCCGTTGACTCACCCCAGATTGTGACGGGAATTAGGTCAAAGTGTGTCCCAAATGCCGGCAAATTTGGAAATCAAGGAATTTTCCAACCAACTTCAAATTGTGCATGCTCCAAACTGTATCCATTCCGCACTTGTCATGCAAAATTGACAGATTTTCGCTGGGAAATGACGGAGAAATTTCAGAGTTTAGGGAAATCGGAGCTCGGCTGCGTGGTTATTCCCCTAACCGTGGCTGTTGGGACACCCTGCGCCGCGCTGGTGTACATTTGTACGGCCGTTGACTCACCCCAGATTGTGACGGGAATTAGGTCAAAGTGTGTCCCAAATGCCGGCAAATTTGGAAATCAAGGAATTTTCCAACCAACTTCAAATTTGGCATGCTCCAAACTGTATATATTCCGCACTTGTCATGCAAAATTGACAGATTTTCGCTGGGAAATGACGGAGAAATTTCAGAGTTTAGGGAAAACGGAGCTCGGCTGCGTGGTTATTCCCCTAACCGTGGCTGTTGGGACACCCTGCGCCGCACTGGTGTACATTTGTACGGCCGTTGACTCACCCCAGATTGTGACGGGAATTAGGTCAAAGTGTGTCCCAAATGCCGGCAAATTTGGAAATCAAGGAATTTTTCAACCAACTTCAAATTGTGCATGCTCCAAACTGTATATATTCCGCACTTGTCATGCAAAATTGACAGATTTTCGCTGGGAAATGACGGAGAAATTTCAGAGTTTAGTGAAAACGGAGCTCGGCTGCGTGGTTATTCCCCTAACCGTGGCTGTTGGGACACCCTGCGCATGCGCCGCGCTGGTGTACATTTGTACGGCCGTTGACTCACCCCAGATTGTGACGGGAATTAGGTCAAAGTGTGTCCCAAATGCCGGCAAATTTGGAAATCAAGGAATTTTCCAACCAACTTCAAATTTTGCATGCTCCAAACTGTATATATTCCGCACTTGTCATGCAAAATTGACAGATTTTCGCTGGGAAATGACGGAGAAATTTCAGAGTTTAGGGAAAACGGAGCTCGGCTGCGTGGTTATTCCCCTAACCGTGGCTGTTGGGACACCCTGCGCGTGCGCCGCGCTGGTGTACATTTGTACGGCCGTTGACTCACCCCAGATTGTGACGGGAATTAGATCAAAGTGTGTCCCAAATGCCGGCAAATTTGGAAATCAAGGAATTTTCCAACCAACTTCAAATTTTGCATGCTCCAAACTGTATATATTCCGCACTTGTCATGCAAAATTGACAGATTTTCGCTGGGAAATGACGGAGAAATTTCAGAGTTTAGGGAAAACGGAGCTCGGCTGCGTGGTTATTCCCCTAACCGTGGCTGTTGGGACACCCTGCGCCGCGCTGGTGTACATTTGTACGGCCGTTGACTCACCCCAGATTGTGACGGGAATTAGGTCAAAGTGTGTCCCAAATGCCGGCAAATTTGGAAATCAAGGAATTTTCCAACCAACTTCAAATTGTGCATGCTCCAAACTGTATCCATTACGCACTTGTCATGCAAAATTGACAGATTTTCGCTGGGAAATGACGGAGAAATTTCAGAGTTTAGGGAAAACGGAGCTCGGCTGCGTGGTTATTCCCCTAACCGTGGCTGTTGGGACACCCTGCGCCGCGCTGGTGTACATTTGTACGGCCGTTGACTCACCCCAGATTGTGACGGGAATTAGGTCAAAGTGTGTCCCAAATGCCGGCAAATTTGGAAATCAAGGAATTTTCCAACCAACTTCAAATTTTGCATGCTCCAAACTGTATATATTCCGCACTTGTCATGCAAAATTGACAGATTTTCGCTGTGAAATGACGGAGAAATTTCAGAGTTTAGGGAAAACGGAGCTCGGCTGCGTGGTTATTCCCCTAACCGTGGCTGTTGGGACACCCTGCGCCGCGCTGGTGTACATTTGTACGGCCGTTGACTCACCCCAGATTGTGACGGGAATTAGGTCAAAGTGTGTCCCAAATGCCGGCAAATTTGGAAATCAAGGAATTTTCCAACCAACTTCAAATTTGGCATGCTCCAAACTGTATATATTCCGCACTTGTCATGCAAAATTGACAGATTTTCGCTGGGAAATGACGGAGAAATTTCAGAGTTTAGGGAAAACGGAGCTCGGCTGCGTGGTTATTCCCCTAACCGTGGCTGTTGGGACACCCTGCGCATGCGCCGCGCTGGTGTACATTTGTACGGCCGTTGACTCACCCCAGATTGTGACGGGAATTAGGTCAAAGTGTGTCCCAAATGCCGGCAAATTTGGAAATCAAGGAATTTTCCAACCAACTTCAAATTTTGCATGCTCCAAACTGTATATATTCCGCACTTGTCATGCAAAGTTGACAGATTTTCGCTGGGAAATGACGGAGAAATTTCAGAGTTTAGGGAAAACGGAGCTCGGCTGCGTGGTTATTCCCCTAACCGTGGCTGTTGGGACACCCTGCGCCGCGCTGGTGTACATTTGTACGGCCGTTGACTCACCCCAGATTGTGACGGGAATTAGGTCAAAGTGTGTCCCAAATGCCGGCAAATTTGGAAATCAAGGAATTTTCCAACCAACTTCAAATTTTGCATGCTCCAAACTGTATATATTCCGCACTTGTCATGCAAAATTGACAGATTTTCGCTGGGAAATGACGGAGAAATTTCAGAGTTTAGGGAAAACGGAGCTCGGCTGCGTGGTTATTCCCCTAACCGTGGCTGTTGGGACACCCTGCGCATGCGCCGCGCTGGTGTACATTTGTACGGCCGTTGATTCACCCCAGATTGTGACGGGAATTAGGTCAAAGTGTGTCCCAAATGCCGGCAAATTTGGAAATCAAGGAATTTTCCAACCAACTTCAAATTTGGCATGCTCCAAACTGTATATATTCCGCACTTGTCATGCAAAATTGACAGATTTTCGCTGGGAAATGACGGAGAAATTTCAGAGTTTAGGGAAAACGGAGCTCGGCTGCGTGGTTATTCCCCTAACCGTGGCTGTTGGGACACCCTGCGCCGCACTGGTGTACATTTGTACGGCCGTTGACTCACCCCAGATTGTGACGGGAATTAGGTCAAAGTGTGTCCCAAATGCCGGCAAATTTGGAAATCAAGGAATTTTTCAACCAACTTCAAATTGTGCATGCTCCAAACTGTATATATTCCGCACTTGTCATGCAAAATTGACAGATTTTCGCTGGGAAACGACGGAGAAATTTCAGAGTTTAGTGAAAACGGAGCTCGGCTGCGTGGTTATTCCCCTAACCGTGGCTGTTGGGACACCCTGCGCATGCGCCGCGCTGGTGTACATTTGTACGGCCGTTGACTCACCCCAGATTGTGACGGGAATTAGGTCAAAGTGTGTCCCAAATGCCGGCAAATTTGGAAATCAAGGAATTTTCCAACCAACTTCAAATTTTGCATGCTCCAAACTGTATATATTCCGCACTTGTCATGCAAAATTGACAGATTTTCGCTGGGAAATGACGGAGAAATTTCAGAGTTTAGGGAAAACGGAGCTCGGCTGCGTGGTTATTCCCCTAACCGTGGCTGTTGGGACACCCTGCGCCGCGCTGGTGTACATTTGTACGGCCGTTGACTCACCCCAGATTGTGACGGGAATTAGGTCAAAGTGTGTCCCAAATGCCGGCAAATTTGGAAATCAAGGAATTTTCCAACCAACTTCAAATTGTGCATGCTCCAAACTGTATATATTCCGCACTTGTCATGCAAAATTGACAGATTTTCGCTGGGAAATGACGGAGAAATTTTAGAGTTTAGGGAAAACGGAGCTCGGCTGCGTGGTTATTCCCCTAACCGTGGCTGTTGGGACACCCTGCGCCGCGCTGGTGTACATTTGTACGGCCGTTGACTCACCCCAGATTGTGACGGGAATTAGGTCAAAGTGTGTCCCAAATGCCGGCAAATTTGGAAATCAAGGAATTTTCCAACCAACTTCAAATTTTGCATGCTCCAACCTGTATATATTCCTCACTTGTCATGCAAAATTGACAGATTTTCGCTGGGAAATGACGGAGAAATTTCAGAGTTTAGGAAAAACGGAGCTCGGCTGCGTGGTTATTCCCCTAACCGTGGCTGTTGGGACACCCTGCGCATGCGCCGCGCTGGTGTACATTTGTACGGCCGTTGACTCACCCCAGATTGTGACGGGAATTAGGTCAAAGTGTGTCCCAAATGCCGGCACATTTGGAAATCAAGGAATTTTCCAACCAACTTCAAATTGTGCATGCTCCAAACTGTATCCATTACGCACTTGTCATGCAAAATTGACAGATTTTCGCTGGGAAATGACGGAGAAATTTCAGAGTTTAGGGAAAACGGAGCTCGGCTGCGTGGTTATTCCCCTAACCGTGGCTGTTGGGACACCCTGCGCCGCGCTGGTGTACATTTGTACGGCCGTTGACTCACCCCAGATTGTGACGGGAATTAGGTCAAAGTGTGTCCCAAATGCCGGCAAATTTGGAAATCAAGGAATTTTCCAACCAACTTCAAATTGTGCATGCTCCAAACTGTATCCATTACGCACTTGTCATGCAAAATTGACAGATTTTCGCTGGGAAATGACGGAGAAATTTCAGAGTTTAGGGAAAACGGAGCTCGGCTGCGTGGTTATTCCCCTAACCGTGGCTGTTGGGACACCCTGCGCCGCGCTGGTGTACATTTGTACGGCCGTTGACTCACCCCAGATTGTGACGGGAATTAGGTCAAAGTGTGTCCCAAATGCCGGCAAATTTGGAAATCAAGGAATTTTCCAACCAACTTCCAATTTTGCATGCTCCAAACTGTATATATTCCGCACTTGTCATGCAAAATTGACAGATTTTCGCTGTGAAATGACGGAGAAATTTCAGAGTTTAGGGAAAACGGAGCTCGGCTGCGTGGTTATTCTCCTAACCGTGGCTGTTGGGACACCCTGCGCCGCGCTGGTGTACATTTGTACGGCCGTTGACTCACCCCAGATTGTGACGGGAATTAGGTCAAAGTGTGTCCCAAATGCCGGCAAATTTGGAAATCAAGGAATTTTCCAACCAACTTCAAATTTGGCATGCTCCAAACTGTATATATTCCGCACTTGTCATGCAAAATTGACAGATTTTCGCTGGGAAATGACGGAGAAATTTCAGAGTTTAGGGAAAACGGAGCTCGGCTGCGTGGTTATTCCCCTAACCGTGGCTGTTGGGACACCCTGCGCATGCGCCGCGCTGGTGTACATTTGTACGGCCGTTGACTCACCCCAGATTGTGACGGGAATTAGGTCAAAGTGTGTCCCAAATGCCGGCAAATTTGGAAATCAAGGAATTTTCCAACCAACTTCAAATTTTGCATGCTCCAAACTGTATATATTCCGCACTTGTCATGCAAAATTGACAGATTTTCGCTGGGAAATGACGGATAAATTTCAGAGTTTAGGGAAAACGGAGCTCGGCTGCGTGGTTATTCCCCTAACCGTGGCTGTTGGGACACCCTGCGCCGCGCTGGTGTACATTTGTACGGCCGTTGACTCACCCCAGATTGTGACGGGAATTAGGTCAAAGTGTGTCCCAAATGCCGGCAAATTTGGAAATCAAGGAATTTTCCAACCAACTTCAAATTGTGCATGCTCCAAACTGTATCCATTCCGCACTTGTCATGCAAAATTGACAGATTTTCGCTGGGAAATGACGGAGAAATTTCAGAGTTTAGGGAAAACGGAGCTCGGCTGCGTGGTTATTCCCCTAACCGTGGCTGTTGGGACACCCTGCGCCGCGCTGGTGTACATTTGTACGGCCGTTGACTCACCCCAGATTGTGACGGGAATTAGGTCAAAGTGTGTCCCAAATGCCGGCAAATTTGGAAATCAAGGAATTTTCCAACCAACTTCAAATTTTGCATGCTCCAAACTGTATATATTCCGCACTTGTCATGCAAAATTGACAGATTTTCGCTGGGAAATGACGGAGAAATTTCAGAGTTTAGGGAAAACGGAGCTCGGCTGCGTGGTTATTCCCCTAACCGTGGCTGTTGGGACACCCTGCGCATGCGCCGCGCTGGTGTACATTTGTACGGCCGTTGATTCACCCCAGATTGTGACGGGAATTAGGTCAAAGTGTGTCCCAAATGCCGGCAAATTTGGAAATCAAGGAATTTTCCAACCAACTTCAAATTTGGCATGCTCCAAACTGTATATATTCCGCACTTGTCATGCAAAATTGACAGATTTTCGCTGGGAAATGACGGAGAAATTTCAGAGTTTAGGGAAAACGGAGCTCGGCTGCGTGGTTATTCCCCTAACCGTGGCTGTTGGGACACCCTGCGCCGCACTGGTGTACATTTGTACGGCCGTTGACTCACCCCAGATTGTGACGGGAATTAGGTCAAAGTGTGTCCCAAATGCCGGCAAATTTGGAAATCAAGGAATTTTTCAACCAACTTCAAATTGTGCATGCTCCAAACTGTATATATTCCGCACTTGTCATGCAAAATTGACAGATTTTCGCTGGGAAATGACGGAGAAATTTCAGAGTTTAGTGAAAACGGAGCTCGGCTGCGTGGTTATTCCCCTAACCGTGGCTGTTGGGACACCCTGCGCATGCGCCGCGCTGGTGTACATTTGTACGGCCGTTGACTCACCCCAGATTGTGACGGGAATTAGGTCAAAGTGTGTCCCAAATGCCGGCAAATTTGGAAATCAAGGAATTTTCCAACCAACTTCAAATTTTGCATGCTCCAAACTGTATATATTCCGCACTTGTCATGCAAAATTGACAGATTTTCGCTGGGAAATGACGGAGAAATTTCAGAGTTTAGGGAAAACGGAGCTCGGCTGCGTGGTTATTCCCCTAACCGTGGCTGTTGGGACACCCTGCGCCGCGCTGGTGTACATTTGTACGGCCGTTGACTCACCCCAGATTGTGACGGGAATTAGGTCAAAGTGTGTCCCAAATGCCGGCAAATTTGGAAATCAAGGAATTTTCCAACCAACTTCAAATTGTGCATGCTCCAAACTGTATATATTCCGCACTTGTCATGCAAAATTGACAGATTTTCGCTGGGAAATGACGGAGAAATTTTAGAGTTTAGGGAAAACGGAGCTCGGCTGCGTGGTTATTCCCCTAACCGTGGCTGTTGGGACACCCTGCGCCGCGCTGGTGTACATTTGTACGGCCGTTGACTCACCCCAGATTGTGACGGGAATTAGGTCAAAGTGTGTCCCAAATGCCGGCAAATTTGGAAATCAAGGAATTTTCCAACCAACTTCAAATTTTGCATGCTCCAACCTGTATATATTCCTCACTTGTCATGCAAAATTGACAGATTTTCGCTGGGAAATGACGGAGAAATTTCAGAGTTTAGGAAAAACGGAGCTCGGCTGCGTGGTTATTCCCCTAACCGTGGCTGTTGGGACACCCTGCGCATGCGCCGCGCTGGTGTACATTTGTACGGCCGTTGACTCACCCCAGATTGTGACGGGAATTAGGTCAAAGTGTGTCCCAAATGCCGGCACATTTGGAAATCAAGGAATTTTCCAACCAACTTCAAATTTTGCATGCTCCAAACTGTATATATTCCGCACTTGTCATGCAAAATTGACAGATTTTCGCTGGGAAATGACGGAGAAATTTCGGAGTTTAGGGAAAACGGAGCTCGGCTGCGTGGTTATTCCCCTAACCGTGGCTGTTGGGACACCCTGCGCATGCGCTGGTGTACATTTATACGGCCGTTGACTCACCCCAGATTGTGACGGGAATTAGGTCAAAGTGTGTCCCAAATGCCGGCAAATTTGGAAATCAAGGAATTTTCCAACCAACTTCAAATTTTGCATGCTCCAAACTGTATATATTCCGCACTTGTCATGCAAAATTGACAGATTTTCGCTGGGAAATGACGGAGAAATTTCAGAGTTTAGGGAAAACGGAGCTCGGCTGCGTGGTTATTCCCCTAACCGTGGCTGTTGGGACACCCTGCGCCGCGCTGGTGTACATTTGTACGGCCGTTGACTCACCCCAGATTGTGACGGGAATTAGGTCAAAGTGTGTCCCAAATGCCGGCAAATTTGGAAATCAAGGAATTTTCCAACCAACTTCAAATTTTGCACGCTCCAAACTGTATATATTCCGCACTTGTCATGCAAAATTGACAGATTTTCGCTGGGAAATGACGGAGACATTTTAGAGTTTAGGGAAAACGGAGCTCGGCTGCGTGGTTATTCCCCTAACCGTGGCTGTTGGGACACCCTGCGCCGCGCTGGTGTACATTTGTACGGCCGTTGACTCACCCCAGATTGTGACGGGAATTAGGTCAAAGTGTGTCCCAAATGCCGGCAAATTTGGAAATCAAGGAATTTTCCAACCAACTTCAAATTTTGCATGCTCCAAACTGTATATATTCCGCACTTGTCATGCAAAATTGACAGATTTTCGCTGGGAAATGACGGAGAAATTTCGGAGTTTAGGGAAAACGGAGCTCGGCTGCGTGGTTATTCCCCTAACCGTGGCTGTTGGGACACCCTGCGCATGCGCTGGTGTACATTTATACGGCCGTTGACTCACCCCAGATTGTGACGGGAATTAGGTCAAAGTGTGTCCCAAATGCCGGCACATTTGGAAATCAAGGAATTTTCCAACCAACTTCAAATTTTGCATGCTCCAAACTGTATATATTCCGCACTTGTCATGCAAAATTGACAGATTTTCGCTGGGAAATGACGGAGAAATTTCGGAGTTTAGGGAAAACGGAGCTCGGCTGCGTGGTTATTCCCCTAACCGTGGCTGTTGGGACACCCTGCGCATGCGCTGGTGTACATTTATACGGCCGTTGACTCACCCCAGATTGTGACGGGAATTAGGTCAAAGTGTGTCCCAAATGCCGGCAAATTTGGAAATCAAGGAATTTTCCAACCAACTTCAAATTTTGCATGCTCCAAACTGTATATATTCCGCACTTGTCATGCAAAATTGACAGATTTTCGCTGGGAAATGACGGAGAAATTTCAGAGTTTAGGGAAAACGGAGCTCGGCTGAGTGGTTATTCCCCTAACCGTGGCTGTTGGGACACCCTGCGCCGCGCTGGTGTACATTTGTACGGCCGTTGACTCACCCCAGATTGTGACGGGAATTAGGTCAAAGTGTGTCCCAAATGCCGGCAAATTTGGAAATCAAGGAATTTTCCAACCAACTTCAAATTTTGCATGCTCCAAACTGTATATATTCCGCACTTGTCATGCAAAATTGACAGATTTTCGCTGGGAAATGACGGAGAAATTTCAGAGTTTAGGGAAAACGGAGCTCGGCTGCGTGGTTATTCCCCTAACCGTGGCTGTTGGGACACCCTGCGCCGCGCTGGTGTACATTTGTACGGCCGTTGACTCGCCCCAGATTGTGACGGGAATTAGGTCAAAGTGTGTCCCAAATGCCGGCAAATTTGGAAATCAAGGAATTTTCCAACCAACTTCAAATGTTGCATGCTCCAAACTGTATATATTCCGCACTTGTCATGCAAAATTGACAGATTTTCGCTGGGAAATGACGGAGAAATTTTAGAGTTTAGGGAAAACGGAGCTCGGCTGCGTGGTTATTCCCCTAACCGTGGCTGTTGGGACACCCTGCGCATGCGCCGCGCTGGTGTACATTTGTACGGCCGTTGACTCACCCCACATTGTGACGGGAATTAGGTCAAAGTGTGTCCCAAATGCCGGCAAATTTGGAAATCAAGGAATTTTCCAACCAACTTCAAATTTTGCATGCTCCAAACTGTATATATTCCTCACTTGTCATGCAAAATTGACAGATTTTCGCTGGGAAATTACGGAGAAATGTCAGAGTTTAGGGAAAACGGAGCTCGGCTGCGTGGTTATTCCCCTAACCGTGGCTGTTGGGACACCCTGCGCATGCGCCGCGCTGGTGTACATTTGTACGGCCGTTGACTCACCCCAGATTGTGACGGGAATTAGGTCAAAGTGTGTCCCAAATGCCGGCAAATTTGGAAATCAAGGAATTTTCCAACCAACTTCAAATTTTGCATGCTCCAAACTGTATATATTCCGCACTTGTCATGCAAAATTGACAGATTTTCGCTAGGAAATGACGGAGAAATTTCAGAGTTTAGGGAAAACGGAGCTCGGCTGCCTGGTTATTTCCCTAACCGTGGCTGTTGGGACACCCTGCGCATGCGCCGCGCTGGTGTACATTTGTACGGCCGTTGACTCGCCCCAGATTGTGACGGGAATTAGGTCAAAGTGTGTCCCAAATGCCGGCAAATTTGGAAATCAAGGAATTTTCCAACCAACTTCAAATTTTGCATGCTCCAAACTGTATATATTCCGCACTTGTCATGCAAAATTGACAGATTTTCGCTGGGAAATGACGGAGAAATTTCAGAGTTTAGGGAAAACGGAGCTCGGCTGCGTGGTTATTCCCCTAACCGTGGCTGTTGGGACACCCTGCGCATGCGCCGCGCTGGTGTACATTTGTACGGCCGTTGACTCACCCCAGATTGTGACGGGAATTAGGTCAAAGTGTGTCCCAAATGCCGGCAAATTTGGAAATCAAGGAATTTTCCAACCAACTTCAAATTTTGCATGCTCCAAACTGTATATATTCCGCACTTGTCATGCAAAATTGACAGATTTTCGCTGGTAAATGACGGATAAATTTCAGAGTTTAGGGAAAACGGAGCTCGGCTGCGTGGTTATTCCCCTAACCGTGGCTGTTGGGACACCCTGCGCATGCGCCGCGCTGGTGTACATTTGTACGGCCGTTGACTCACCCCAGATTGTGACGGGAATTAGGTCAAAGTGTGTCCCAAATGCCGGCAAATTTGGAAATCAAGGAATTTTCCAACCAACTTCAAATTTTGCATGCTCCAAACTGTATATATTCCGCACTAGTCATGCAAAATTGACAGATTTTCGCTGGGAAATGACGGAGAAATTTCAGAGTTTAGGGAAAACGGAGATCGGCTGCGTGGTTATTCTCCTAACCGTGGCTGTTGGGACACCCTGCGCATGCGCCGCGCTGCTGTACATTTGTACGGCCGTTGACTCACCCCAGATTGTGACGGGAATTAGGTCAAAGTGTGTTCCAAATGCCGGCAAATTTGGAAATCAAGGAATTTTCCAACCAACTTCAAATTTTGCATGCTCCAAACTGTATATATTCCGCACTTGTCATGCAAAATTGACAGATTTTCGCTGGGAAATGACGGATAAATTTCAGAGTTTAGGGAAAACGGAGCTCGGCTGCGTGGTTATTCCCCTAACCGTGGCTGTTGGGACACCCTGCGCATGCGCCGCGCTGGTGTACATTTGTACGGCCGTTGACTCACCCCAGATTGTGACGGGAATTAGGTCAAAGTGTGTCCCAAATGCCGGCAAATTTGGAAATCAAGGAATTTTCCAACCAACTTCAAATTTTGCATGCTCCAAACTGTATATATTCCGCACTTGTCATGCAAAATTGACAGATTTTCGCTGGGAAATGACGGAGAAATTTCAGAGTTTAGGGAAAACGGAGATAGGCTGCGTGGTTATTCTCCTAACCGTGGCTGTTGGGACACCCTGCGCATGCGCCGCGCTGGTGTACATTTGTACGGCCGTTGACTCACCCCAGATTGTGACGGGAATTAGGTCAAAGTGTGTTCCAAATGCCGGCAAATTTGGAAATCAAGGAATTTTCCAACCAACTTCAAATTTTGCATGCTCCAAACTGTATATATTCCGCACTTGTCATGCAAAATTGACAGATTTTCGCTGGGAAATGACGGAGAAATTTCAGAGTTTAGGGAAAACGGAGCTCGGCTGCGTGGTTATTCCCCTAACCGTGGCTGTTGGGACACCCTGCGCCGCGCTGGTGTACATTTGTACGGCCGTTGACTCACCCCATATTGTGACGGGAATTAGGTCAAAGTGTGTCCCAAATGCCGGCAAATTTGGAAATCAAGGAATTTTCCAACCAACTTCAAATTCTGCATGCTCCAAACTGTATATATTCCGCACTTGTCATGCACAATTGACAGATTTTCGCTGGGAAATGACGGAGAAATTTCAGAGTTTAGGGAAAACGGAGCTCGGCTGCGTGGTTATTCCCCTAACCGTGGCTGTTGGGACACCCTGCGCATGCGCCGCGCTGGTGTACATTTGTACGGCCGTTGACTCACCCCAGATTGTGACGGGAATTAGGTCAAAGTGTGTCCCAAATGCCGGCAAATTTGGAAATCAAGGAATTTTCCAACCAACTTCAAATTTTGCATGCTCCAAACTGTATATATTCCGCACTTGTCATGCAAAATTGACAGATTTTCGCTGGGAAATGACGGAGAAATTTCAGAGTTTAGGGAAAACGGAGCTCGGCTGCGTGGTTATTCCCCTAACCGTGGCTGTTGGGACACCCTGCGCATGCGCCGCGCTGGTGTACATTTGTACGGCCGTTGACTCACCCCAGATTGTGACGGGAATTAGGTCAAAGTGTGTCCCAAATGCCGGCAAATTTGGAAATCAAGGAATTTTCCAACTAACTTCAAATTTTGCATGCTCCAAACTGTATATATTCCGCACTTGTCATGCAAAATTGACAGATTTTCGCTGGGAAATGACGGAGAAATTTCAGAGTTTAGGGAAAACGGAGATCGGCTGCGTGGTTATTCTCCTAACCGTGGCTGTTGGGACACCCTGCGCATGCGCCGCGCTGGTGTACATTTGTACGGCCGTTGACTCACCCCAGATTGTGACGGGAATTAGGTCAAAGTGTGTTCCAAATGCCGGCAAATTTGGAAATCAAGGAATTTTCCAACCAACTTCAAATTTTGCATGCTCCAAACTGTATATATTCCGCACTTGTCATGCAAAATTGACAGATTTTCGCTGGGAAATGACGGATAAATTTCAGAGTTTAGGGAAAACGGAGCTCGGCTGCGTGGTTATTCCCCTAACCGTGGCTGTTGGGACACCCTGCGCCGCGCTGGTGTACATTTGTACGGCCGTTGACTCACCACAGATTGTGACGGGAATTAGGTCAAAGTGTGTCCCAAATGCCGGCAAATTTGGAAATCAAGGAATTTTCCAACCAACTTCAAATTTTGCATGCTCCAAACTGTATATATTCCGCACTTGTCATGCAAAATTGACAGATTTTCGCTGGGAAATGACGGAGAAATTTCAGAGTTTAGGGAAAACGGAGCTCGGCTGCGTGGTTATTCCCCTAACCGTGGCTGTTGGGACACCCTGCGCCGCGCTGGTGTACATTTGTACGGCCGTTGACTCACCCCAGATTGTGACGGGAATTAGGTCAAAGTGTGTCCCAAATGCCGGCAAATTTGGAAATCAAGGAATTTTCCAACCAACTTCAAATTTTGCATGCTCCAAACTGTATATATTCCGCACTTGTCATGCAAAATTGACAGATTTTCGCTGGGAAATGACGGAGAAATTTCAGAGTTTAGGGAAAACGGAGCTCGGCTGCGTGGTTATTCCCCTAACCGTGGCTGTTGGGACACCCTGCGCCGCGCTGGTGTACATTTGTACGGCCGTTGACTCACCCCAGATTGTGACGGGAATTAGGTCAAAGTGTGTCCCAAATGCCGGCAAATTTGGAAATCAAGGAATTTTCCAACCAACTTCAAATTTTGCATGCTCCAAACTGTATATATTCCGCACTTGTCATGCAAAATTGACAGATTTTCGCTGGGAAATGACGGAGAAATTTCAGAGTTTAGGGAAAACGGAGCTCGGCTGCGTGGTTATTCCCCTAACCGTGGCTGTTGGGACACCCTGCGCCGCGCTGGTGTACATTTGTACGGCCGTTGACTCACCCCAGATTGTGACGGGAATTAGGTCAAAGTGTGTCCCAAATGCCGGCAAATTTGGAAATCAAGGAATTTTCCAACCAACTTCAAATTTTGCATGCTCCAAACTGTATATATTCCGCACTTGTCATGCAAAATTGACAGATTTTCGCTGGGAAATGACGGAGAAATTTCAGAGTTTAGGGAAAACGGAGCTCGGCTGCGTGGTTATTCCCCTAACCGTGGCTGTTGGGACACCCTGCGCCGCGCTGGTGTACATTTGTACGGCCGTTGACTCACCCCAGATTGTGACGGGAATTAGGTCAAAGTGTGTCCCAAATGCCGGCAAATTTGGAAATCAAGGAATTTTCCAACCAACTTCAAATTTTGCATGCTCCAAACTGTATATATTCCGCACTTGTCATGCAAAATTGACAGATTTTCGCTGGGAAATGACGGAGAAATTTCAGAGTTTAGGGAAAACGGAGCTCGGCTGCGTGGTTATTCCCCTAACCGTGGCTGTTGGGACACCCTGCGCCGCGCTGGTGTACATTTGTACGGCCGTTGACTCACCCCAGATTGTGACGGGAATTAGGTCAAAGTGTGTCCCAAATGCCGGCAAATTTGGAAATCAAGGAATTTTCCAACCAACTTCAAATTTTGCATGCTCCAAACTGTATATATTCCGCACTTGTCATGCAAAATTGACAGATTTTCGCTGGGAAATGACGGAGAAATTTCAGAGTTTAGGGAAAACGGAGCTCGGCTGCGTGGTTATTCCCCTAACCGTGGCTGTTGGGACACCCTGCGCCGCGCTGGTGTACATTTGTACGGCCGTTGACTCACCCCAGATTGTGACGGGAATTAGGTCAAAGTGTGTCCCAAATGCCGGCAAATTTGGAAATCAAGGAATTTTCCAACCAACTTTAAATTTTGCATGCTCCAAACTGTATATATTCCGCACTTGTCATGCAAAATTGACAGATTTTCGCTGGGAAATGACGGAGAAATTTCAGAGTTTAGGGAAAACGGAGCTCGGCTGCGTGGTTATTCCCCTAACCGTGGCTGTTGGGACACCCTGCGCATGCGCCGCGCTGGTGTACATTTGTACGGCCGTTGACTCACCCCAGATTGTGACGGGAATTAGGTCAAAGTGTGTCCCAAATGCCGGCAAATTTGGAAATCAAGGAATTTTCCAACCAACTTCAAATTTTGCATGCTCCAAACTGTATATATTCCGCACTTGTCATGCAAAATTGACAGATTTTCGCTGGGAAATGACGGAGAAATTTCAGAGTTTAGGGAAAACGGAGCTCGGCTGCGTGGTTATTCCCCTAACCGTGGCTGTTGGGACACCATGCGCATGCGCCGCGCTGGTGTACATTTGTACGGCCGTTGACTCACCCCAGATTGTGACGGGAATTAGGTCAAAGTGTGTCCCAAATGCCGGCAAATTTGGAAATCAAGGAATTTTCCAACCAACTTCAAATTTTGCATGCTCCAAACTGTATATATTCCGCACTTGTCATGCAAAATTGACAGATTTTCGCTGGGAAATGACGGAGAAATTTCAGAGTTTAGGGAAAACGGAGATCGGCTGCATGGTTATTCTCCTAACCGTGGCTGTTGGGACACCCTGCGCATGCGCCGCGCTGGTGTACATTTGTACGGCCGTTGACTCACCCCAGATTGTGACGGGAATTAGGTCAAAGTGTGTTCCAAATGCCGGCAAATTTGGAAATCAAGGAATTTTCCAACCAACTTCAAATTTTGCATGCTCCAAACTGTATATATTCCGCACTTGTCATGCAAAATTGACAGATTTTCGCTGGGAAATGACGGATAAATTTCAGAGTTTAGGGAAAACGGAGCTCGGCTGCGTGGTTATTCCCCTAACCGTGGCTGTTGGGACACCCTGCGCCGCGCTGGTGTACATTTGTACGGCCGTTGACTCACCCCAGATTGTGACGGGAATTAGGTCAAAGTGTGTCCCAAATGCCGGCAAATTTGGAAATCAAGGAATTTTCCAACCAACTTCAAATTTTGCATGCTCCAAACTGTATATATTCCGCACTTGTCATGCAAAATTGACAGATTTTCGCTGGGAAATGACGGAGAAATTTCAGAGTTTAGGGAAAACGGAGCTCGGCTGCGTGGTTATTCCCCTAACCGTGGCTGTTGGGACACCCTGCGCCGCGCTGGTGTACATTTGTACGGCCGTTGACTCACCCCAGATTGTGACGGGAATTAGGTCAAAGTGTGTCCCAAATGCCGGCAAATTTGGAAATCAAGGAATTTTCCAACCAACTTCAAATTTTGCATGCTCCAAACTGTATATATTCCGCACTTGTCATGCAAAATTGACAGATTTTCGCTGGGAAATGACGGAGAAATTTCAGAGTTTAGGGAAAACGGAGCTCGGCTGCGTGGTTATTCCCCTAACCGTGGCTGTTGGGACACCCTGCGCCGCGCTGGTGTACATTTGTACGGCCGTTGACTCACCCCAGATTGTGACGGGAATTAGGTCAAAGTGTGTCCCAAATGCCGGCAAATTTGGAAATCAAGGAATTTTCCAACCAACTTCAAATTTTGCATGCTCCAAACTGTATATATTCCGCACTTGTCATGCAAAATTGACAGATTTTCGCTGGGAAATGACGGAGAAATTTCAGAGTTTAGGGAAAACGGAGCTCGGCTGCGTGGTTATTCCCCTAACCGTGGCTGTTGGGACACCCTGCGCCGCGCTGGTGTACATTTGTACGGCCGTTGACTCACCCCAGATTGTGACGGGAATTAGGTCAAAGTGTGTCCCAAATGCCGGCAAATTTGGAAATCAAGGAATTTTCCAACCAACTTCAAATTTTGCATGCTCCAAACTGTATATATTCCGCACTTGTCATGCAAAATTGACAGATTTTCGCTGGGAAATGACGGAGAAATTTCAGAGTTTAGGGAAAACGGAGCTCGGCTGCGTGGTTATTCCCCTAACCGTGGCTGTTGGGACACCCTGCGCCGCGCTGGTGTACATTTGTACGGCCGTTGACTCACCCCAGATTGTGACGGGAATTAGGTCAAAGTGTGTCCCAAATGCCGGCAAATTTGGAAATCAAGGAATTTTCCAACCAACTTTAAATTTTGCATGCTCCAAACTGTATATATTCCGCACTTGTCATGCAAAATTGACAGATTTTCGCTGGGAAATGACGGAGAAATTTCAGAGTTTAAGGAAAACGGAGCTCGGCTGCGTGGTTATTCCCCTAACCGTGGCTGTTGGGACACCCTGCGCATGCGCCGCGCTGGTGTACATTTGTACGGCCGTTGACTCACCCCAGATTGTGACGGGAATTAGGTCAAAGTGTGTCCCAAATGCCGGCAAATTTGGAAATCAAGGAATTTTCCAACCAACTTCAAATTTTGCATGCTCCAAACTGTATATATTCCGCACTTGTCATGCAAAATTGACAGATTTTCGCTGGGAAATGACGGAGAAATTTCAGAGTTTAGGGAAAACGGAGCTCGGCTGCGTGGTTATTCCCCTAACCGTGGCTGTTGGGACACCATGCGCATGCGCCGCGCTGGTGTACATTTGTACGGCCGTTGACTCACCCCAGATTGTGACGGGAATTAGGTCAAAGTGTGTCCCAAATGCCGGCAAATTTGGAAATCAAGGAATTTTCCAACCAACTTCAAATTTTGCATGCTCCAAACTGTATATATTCCGCACTTGTCATGCAAAATTGACAGATTTTCGCTGGGAAATGACGGAGAAATTTCAGAGTTTAGGGAAAACGGAGATCGGCTGCATGGTTATTCTCCTAACCGTGGCTGTTGGGACACCCTGCGCATGCGCCGCGCTGGTGTACATTTGTACGGCCGTTGACTCACCCCAGATTGTGACGGGAATTAGGTCAAAGTGTGTTCCAAATGCCGGCAAATTTGGAAATCAAGGATTTTTCCAACCAACTTCAAATTTTGCATGCTCCAAACTGTATATATTCCGCACTTGTCATGCAAAATTGACAGATTTTCGCTGGGAAATGACGGATAAATTTCGAGTTTAGGGAAAACGGAGCTCGGCTGCGTGGTTATTCCCCTAACCGTGGCTGTTGGGACACCCTGCGCCGCGCTGGTGTACATTTGTACGGCCGTTGACTCACCCCAGATTGTGACGGGAATTAGGTCAAAGTGTGTCCCAAATGCCGGCAAATTTGGAAATCAAGGAATTTTCCAACCAACTTCAAATTTTGCATGCTCCAAACTGTATATATTCCGCACTTGTCATGCAAAATTGACAGATTTTCGCTGGGAAATGACGGAGAAATTTCAGAGTTTAGGGAAAACGGAGCTCGGCTGCGTGGTTATTCCCCTAACCGTGGCTGTTGGGACACCCTGCGCCGCGCTGGTGTACATTTGTACGGCCGTTGACTCACCCCAGATTGTGACGGGAATTAGGTCAAAGTGTGTCCCAAATGCCGGCAAATTTGGAAATCAAGGAATTTTCCAACCAACTTTAAATTTTGCATGCTCCAAACTGTATATATTCCGCACTTGTCATGCAAAATTGACAGATTTTCGCTGGGAAATGACGGAGAAATTTCAGAGTTTAGGGAAAACGGAGCTCGGCTGCGTGGTTATTCCCCTAACCGTGGCTGTTGGGACACCCTGCGCATGCGCCGCGCTGGTGTACATTTGTACGGCCGTTGACTCACCCCAGATTGTGACGGGAATTAGGTCAAAGTGTGTCCCAAATGCCGGCAAATTTGGAAATCAAGGAATTTTCCAACCAACTTCAAATTTTGCATGCTCCAAACTGTATATATTCCGCACTTGTCATGCAAAATTGACAGATTTTCGCTGGGAAATGACGGAGAAATTTCAGAGTTTAGGGAAAACGGAGCTCGGCTGCGTGGTTATTCCCCTAACCGTGGCTGTTGGGACACCATGCGCATGCGCCGCGCTGGTGTACATTTGTACGGCCGTTGACTCACCCCAGATTGTGACGGGAATTAGGTCAAAGTGTGTCCCAAATGCCGGCAAATTTGGAAATCAAGGAATTTTCCAACCAACTTCAAATTTTGCATGCTCCAAACTGTATATATTCCGCACTTGTCATGCAAAATTGACAGATTTTCGCTGGGAAATGACGGAGAAATTTCAGAGTTTAGGGAAAACGGAGATCGGCTGCATGGTTATTCTCCTAACCGTGGCTGTTGGGACACCCTGCGCATGCGCCGCGCTGGTGTACATTTGTACGGCCGTTGACTCACCCCAGATTGTGACGGGAATTAGGTCAAAGTGTGTTCCAAATGCCGGCAAATTTGGAAATCAAGGATTTTTCCAACCAACTTCAAATTTTGCATGCTCCAAACTGTATATATTCCGCACTTGTCATGCAAAATTGACAGATTTTCGCTGGGAAATGACGGATAAATTTCAGAGTTTAGGGAAAACGGAGCTCGGCTGCGTGGTTATTCCCCTAACCGTGGCTGTTGGGACACCCTGCGCCGCGCTGGTGTACATTTGTACGGCCGTTGACTCACCCCAGATTGTGACGGGAATTAGGTCAAAGTGTGTCCCAAATGCCGGCAAATTTGGAAATCAAGGAATTTTCCAACCAACTTCAAATTTTGCATGCTCCAAACTGTATATATTCCGCACTTGTCATGCAAAATTGACAGATTTTCGCTGGGAAATGACGGAGAAATTTCAGAGTTTAGGGAAAACGGAGCTCGGCTGCGTGGTTATTCCCCTAACCGTGGCTGTTGGGACACCCTGCGCCGCGCTGGTGTACATTTGTACGGCCGTTGACTCACCCCAGATTGTGACGGGAATTAGGTCAAAGGGGGTCCCAAATGCCGGCAAATTTGGAAATCAAGGAATTTTCCAACCAACTTCAAATTTTGCATGCTCCAAACTGTATATATTCCGCACTTGTCATGCAAAATTGACAGATTTTCGCTCGGAAATGAGGGAGAAATTTCAGAGTTTAGGGAAAACGGAGCTCGGCTGCGTGGTTATTCCCCTAACCGTGGCTGTTGGGACACCCTGCGCATGCGCCGCGCTGGTGTACATTTGTACGGCCGTTGACTCACCCCAGATTGTGACGGGAATTAGGTCAAAGTGTGTCCCAAATGCCGGCAAATTTGGAAATCAAGGAATTTTCCACCCAACTTCAAATTTTGCATGCTCCAAACTGTATATATTCCGCACTTGTCATGCAAAATTGACAGATTTTCGCTGGGACATGACGGAGAAATTTCAGAGTTTAGGGAAAACGGAGCTCGGCTGCGTGGTTATTCCCCTAACCGTGGCTGTTGGGACACCCTGCGCCGCGCTGGTGTACATTTGTACGGCCGTTGACTCACCCCAGATTGTGACGGGAATTAGGTCAAAGTGTGTCCCAAATGCCGGCAAATTTGGAAATCAAGGAATTTTCCAACCAACTTCAAATTTTGCATGCTCCAAACTGTATATATTCCGCACTTGTCATGCAAAATTGACAGATTTTCGCTGGGAAATGACGGAGAAATTTCAGAGTTTAGGGAAAACGGAGCTCGGCTGCGTGGTTATTCCCCTAACCGTGGCTGTTGGGACACCCTGCGCCGCGCTGGTGTACATTTGTACGGCCGTTGACTCACCCCAGATTGTGACGGGAATTAGGTCAAAGTGTGTTCCAAATGCCGGCAAATTTGGAAATCAAGGAATTTTCCAACCAACTTCAAATTTTGCATGCTCCAAACTGTATATATTCCGCACTTGTCATGCAAAATTGACAGATTTTCGCTGGGAAATGACGGATAAATTTCAGAGTTTAGGGAAAACGGAGCTCGGCTGCGTGGTTATTCCCCTAACCGTGGCTGTTGGGACACCCTGCGCCGCGCTGGTGTACATTTGTACGGCCGTTGACTCACCCCAGATTGTGACGGGAATTAGGTCAAAGTGTGTCCCAAATGCCGGCAAATTTGGAAATCAAGGAATTTTCCAACCAACTTCAAATTTTGCATGCTCCAAACTGTATATATTCCGCACTTGTCATGCAAAATTGACAGATTTTCGCTGGGAAATGACGGAGAAATTTCAGAGTTTAGGGAAAACGGAGCTCGGCTGCGTGGTTATTCCCCTAACCGTGGCTGTTGGGACACCCTGCGCCGCGCTGGTGTACATTTGTACGGCCGTTGACTCACCCCAGATTGTGACGGGAATTAGGTCAAAGTGTGTCCCAAATGCCGGCAAATTTGGAAATCAAGGAATTTTCCAACCAACTTCAAATTTTGCATGCTCCAAACTGTATATATTCCGCACTTGTCATGCAAAATTGACAGATTTTCGCTCGGAAATGACGGAGAAATTTCAGAGTTTAGGGAAAACGGAGCTCGGCTGCGTGGTTATTCCCCTAACCGTGGCTGTTGGGACACCCTGCGCATGCGCCGCGCTGGTGTACATTTGTACGGCCGTTGACTCACCCCAGATTGTGACGGGAATTAGGTCAAAGTGTGTCCCAAATGCCGGCAAATTTGGAAATCAAGGAATTTTCCACCCAACTTCAAATTTTGCATGCTCCAAACTGTATATATTCCGCACTTGTCATGCAAAATTGACAGATTTTCGCTGGGACATGACGGAGAAATTTCAAAGTTTAGGGAAAACGGAGCTCGGCTGCGTGG
>JBBELK010000097.1:0-78997 GCA_037783545.1 Henricia sp. BOLD:AAB3569 | reverse complement strand
TAATGAGCGTGGATCTACCACAGATTTCTTCTTATGGTTGCAAAAATTCGACCTACATTTGTAGCCTCGCGACCGGTACCTTTTTCCAGAGCAGGTCACATATGCTTAACAGAATTCAACAGTCTCATAAACAGACAAAATACTGGCTTGTTCAGACCAAGTTTGGCTTATGTAGCTTTGAGTATCAGCATATATTGATAAGCTGGGGAAAGAACTCTATCATCATAACAAGCCAAAGCAATATTACCAAAGCAATGTGCATGAATCTCAAACCTTACCTTCATGTACAGTATACATGTAGTTCAAACAGCAATCTTCAGCAACTGTCAAGAAAAAATTAATTGCGGAAATACATTTTTAAAAAGAAACAGAGGTCTGTAGCATTAAGCAACATTATCAATCTTTTGTAATAATATTATTATTATTATTATTTATTTCTGGTATTCATACCAAGGATTCCTCAATAGTGCTCATTGCACTGTCACTCGCAAGCGTGAGGAAACCCATGAAGAATTAGAATTAGAAATGGCCAGAGACACCGGGGATGATCCCCTTGCTCTTCACGAAAGAATGCTCTAGGATCTTTAGAGTGCGTTTCCATTACATAACACACTGGACCAACGGCTTTACATCCCTTCCGAAGGATGGAGCAAGTGTGGTCGAGTGCCTTGCCCAAGGGCACAGGTACCGTAGCCGTGGGGATGTTCGAACATGTCGAACCTGCAACCCCAAGTTTTTACCTACATGTATGATTGCGAGTCAATGACCTAAACCGCTCGGCCACGGTACCCCACTTAGTACTGGTACCTTTTCCTAGAGCAGGTCACATGTTTAACAGAATTCAACAGTCTCATAAAAAGATAAAATGCATGGCTTGTTCAGAGTAAGTTTGGCTTAACAAGTAGCACTGGATATCAGCATTTATTGATAAGCTGGGGAAAGAACTCTATCATCATAACAAGCCAAAGCAATATTACCAAAGCAATGTGCATGAATCTCAAACCTTACCTTCATGTACAGTATAGTTCAAACAGCAATCTTCAGCTGCGGCAACTGTCAAGAAAAACAAATGGCGGATAAGCAACATTATCAATCTTTTGTAATAATGTGGAGCAATGCTTATGTCTGAACTCCCAAATGTCTGAACTCACAAATTGACCCAATCTACATGTAGAAAGTTTTTGCGACCATAAGAAGAAATCTGCGGCAAATCCGTGTTTCGCCTGAAATTTCATGTGTTTTTGTATTTTAATGAGCGTGGATCTGCCTACATTTGTAGAGCAGGTCACATATGTTTAACAGAATTCAACTCATAAAAAGATAAAATGCATGGCTTGTTCAGAGTAAGTTTGGCTTAACAAGTAGCTTTGAGTATCAGCATATATTGATAAGCTGGGGAAAGAACTCTATCATCATAACAAGCCTCTTGAAGCAGAGTACATACAATGTACATGTACACATGTACAATGTATGTAACAACACGGATCATTTTCAATTTTGCCCAAAATCGAATGGAATACAGCAGGGCAATTTTGCACATACCGGTATGTTAATTCACAACATCAAATTTACAAATTGTAAGTGTACTTACAGTGTATGTAAATTATCAAAATACATGTAACTAAATAAAAATACAAAGTTCATCACATTTAACATCCCAATGTACAGCTGAGACAACTAAACATGAAAGAGAAAAAAGACCCATATGGGCCTTATCGGGATTTGAACCCAAAATCTCTGACACACTGGGCAGACGCTGTGCTAACTGAGCTACATGTATGTACATGTATGTGTATGAGGCAAAAGGCGTGTTCCCATTGGACTTCTTTTTCCGCGCCCTTGCAGGAACTTTCTGCGACTCCCTGTAAACATTCCTTCCTGTAAATCTCCCGTGCGTTCCCACTTACCATATATTTTACACGACGCGAGCGGAAAATTTAGCTACTCGGCTGGCCATATGTGGTCAATTGAGGGCATGGTTTACGTACCGGTACATGTACATAACCTTTGACCTAACAGGATGTACCGGTATGACATGCCATGCGATACACCTATTGGCACGAAATTATTAATTGTGTGCATGCTGCACGAAACCCAATCAAATTTCGAACAACTTCGATTAAACTTGCCAATATATTTGCGAAGAAAAGAGCACGAAGAAACACGTACATAATAACCAGAAGTTTTCGCGCAATGTGTGGTGGGATTGCACGATGCCGGAAGTGACGTCACCATTTGGCATTTTACACAGCGGCAGCGGTAGTTCTACAGGGCGGCGCTGTTCCCATTGGACTTTTCGAGGGCCCTGTAAAACTCCCGCGGTTGAGCGGAAAGTTTCTGCGACCTCTCTTGCCCTGTACGTTTTACATCGTGGTCGCGGTAACTTTACAGGGACGCTAATTCTCCGTGCGTCCCCATTGGACTAAATTTTGTTACTCTCCCGCACAACCACGGGAGTATAACCAAAAATAGTCCAATGGGAACACCACTTAAGTGGTATGTAGTAAACTCTCATCATAGCGCTCTTCAAGGGACCGAAATAATTTGAGCTTTATATCCAGAGAGCGCTATGAACAGTACATACACAATGCAGAGAATAATGGCCAGGACTTAGAAAAAGGAGCTTTATATCAAGAAGATCTTTATATCAGGGGGTGTTATAACGAGAGTTTAATGTACTCCTCAGGTTTTCCCAACGAACAACATTTTTCTCTCTCTACCGTTGCATGGATGCGTAACTGAGCAAAGTAACAAATGCAATATCTACATGTAGTATTGTGCAAGTCGAGTACACACTAACAATTTGTACAACTGGAGCAAACCCAATTTAATTTCCAAAGTGATTGATCTAATTACATTTTAAAGGACATTTCCAGTATGCATTTCAGGGGTTTCCCTTAAAGGGCCCCTTATTTAGGATTTTTATCAATGAAATCTATGCTTTAAAACCACTCTACTCAGTTAAAGTCATAAAAATCCTATTTGGAGCTTGCTTTGGGGGTTAAAACAAAGGTTTTTAGTTTTTATGCTAATGAAAATATGCATATTCATGACCAAGGTCACGATGTCACAAGAGGCAAACAGGAAAATCACATTCAACTGTGCACAAAAGATTCCACTTTTTTCTCAAATTTCCTGAAACTTTTGTAATCCATGGCTGTTTGAGTTTGTTTAACATGTTGCCTGCTGTAAGCCATGACAAAACTGGGGGTAGAAACTGCAGCAATTTGTCACAAGTCCAACTTCAAGTCTTATGTTTTTTCTTAACTTTTCCCTTCTGTCTTCCTTATGTGATGCACTCTAAACAGCGCCCTCTGTCTGTGATTTATTGCAATGAAATCTTCAAGTTGAAAAGGCCACCTTTTATTGATTTTACATCCAAACGAACAATACATGTAGTAAGTCTTGCTGAACACAAGTAATCCGGCAATATGATGCAAAGCTTATGTACAAAGTTGTTTAGCATGTCACAGGCCTTAACTTACGGTATTTTTTCACTCGCCCGCCGGAGGAGTAAACCCAACATTTAGTAGTCGCCAAGGCCGTTCACTAGCCCGCAGTTTTTTACCCATTTATTTCTTAATTTCCTTTATTTTTGTACAACATCTATCGAGTGTGGAATTTTGCAAAGAAAGGCTTTGGTTTTATTTTCAGCGGTACAGACGACTTATCAAAGCATCAGTAGGTGCACATTTGATGAGGGAAAAAATAATAGTGAAAAACAAAAACATGAAGATTTTTACTATCGAAACAAACGGATACAACATGGTAGCAGAAATAACTTTACTAGGAAAAACTGTGTCTCGGTGTGTTTTGTAAAGGTCTGGTAATTGCCAAGTTTTAAATTATTTCCAAATGTAAAAATAAACAAGTAGTTTTCAATTCTTTTTCAACTATACTTTAAAAGCTTTCTAATCGTCCGTAAATTCCGTTTACGAACACCCTGTGCTGGCCGGTGGCGCACGTGGTAGACATCATTGGTAATGTGCATGTGTAACACATGTGTAAACAAACGGATGAATGTCCGTGACATGCATGTACCCACTGCAATGTACATGTATCGATACATGTTTTTGTGCCATTGTTCTCCCATGCATTAGGGTCGTACAGTACCCTGGTACATGGGTTGGCGTTCAAACACACGAACGTTGCCAACGTTCACCACTGGGTTTCAGTGCTTTTGTGCAGCGCGTCTATGGAAAGCTGGTACCTGTTGTTCGATCATGCACTAATTTTTCTGGCGCAAACCATGCGTGCGCGCAATTTGTTTTTACGCAGCGGTCGAAATGTTCGTCAGTGATCTCGATGTACATGTTGTGTATGGTCACGGACCGGGTACGTGCACACGCGGCGAAACGAAAGGCTATTCGTCGGTGAAAAATCCAAGCAGACCTCCGAGTAACAAATCACGGACTTCGCGTGTTCGACCATATGTCCGCACGTCGTCTGGTTTTGGTGCCGGTGCCCAGACGTACCGTACGGGGCGGCAATCAGACACATGGTATTTGAAATTCGCGCGCGCCTGCTTGCATGCCTCCTGCCGGACGTACATGGTACGTACATGTACGGGGTGTCCGTACGTTTGCGTTGGCAATGAACACATTTTTATTGCTGGAAATGCTTAGGCGCGATCGCGGAGCGGGGGGGGGGGGGCCTTGTGAAAATCTGGTGTACAAATGCGCCGGACTAGAGGCCCCAAAATTATGGATATCAACAGGAGAAATTCCTAAATTAAATACACATGGGGACTGACGTCTTTTGTGTAAAATCCACCGTACCGGTACATGCCTTTCTGAAATATGGACCTTTCAACCTTTTTAACTCGCCCGCCGGACTACAAAGAGAAGGGTTTTGACTCGCCCGCCGTCGTTTTCACTCGCATTTGGCGAGCGGGCGACTGCTAAGGTCGAGCCCTGCATTTATACCAGTTGAGTAGCTGTACCTGTTTCCAGGTTGGATGCACTTTGTGCACTACATGTACATTGTACCTTGGCTTTCATAAACAGCAGCAGGAACAAAAGGCCTTGTTTAAAGTTTTATGCTTGCAGGGTTAAAATGTACATGTACTACTACATGTAGTCTGACATTGAACTGCTTGTGAAGAGCGATGCTCGTCACAAGGCATAATACAAATAATGAATGTTTATGAGTGCAATGGGAGGTGAAAGATGGAATGTTTCATTCAACAGTTGAATGGAACACATTCCATCTCTCACCGAATGAAAATATATCTCCCATTGCACGAATTAAAACATTCATTATTTGTTTTATAGGACGGCCAAGTACATGTAGATCCTTGTCATCCTACTTTTGTTTACAAATTATTATTCAGGTTTACCCTTCGAGTTTATTTCATCGTCCGCCATGTCGCTTGTGCATGTGAGTTGTAAAACATTTGTGTCAGGGCCGGAGTCGCGCTCGCGTCATACATTCGACACGCACGTTCGCGCTGGATTAGTACAGTGGGCGCTCCAGCGCACCGTGCAATGGAAAAAACGTATGGAACAAAATTGCACAAATAGTGACGTAGCATTAAATGGATTAAATATTGAACGACACATGACCTGCTATCGTCTATTTATATAAAATGCATTACAGATTGGAATGAATGAACCAACCAACAATAGGCAATTGTGTGGACGATGAAGTGACCTTGCAATGACATCAAAAACCGAGTTTAAAATTTATGTCTCAAAACTCACCTCCTGCACAAAGCATTTAAGGCCAAAAAAACCACAAAAAAACTATGTTTAGCATTAGCGCGCGTCACTTTCTACCCTGCGTGTCAAAGTTCTTTTCCTCAAAACAGCAACAAAAAATATACAGTGTATACAACCCTGCGCATCAGAGTTTTTTTTTTAATTAGACACACACCGTCTGTTGAGTGTTTTTGTTAAAAACATGCCTTTATTGCTTGGAATCAGCTCACCAAAAAAAAAAAAAAACCAGCCGCGTTACCGCATCATTTTGGGAGACTTCAACCTACGCTAAAGTAAAACATGTAGTTCTTTTTTTTTGGGGCCTAATATGTAATTTTTTCCCCCGGTATAGTACGTACCGTAATTCATATTTCAGCGTCTTGAGCACCTATGAGGGTGGATATATTGCGCTACATAAAAGGTCATTATTGAGTTGGTGACCGACTTTCACAAAAACTGTGCCTGAGCTATAAAGCCTGTGTACACTACCAGACTACTCAACAAAATTGAACGTTCATACCTTTTTTTAGTTACTTTTCAGTAAGTTGAATCATTAACAGTGTTACATGCACCATGTGATTGGTTACTGCATACGCTTTACCAAGAGCTTTTAAAAGTTTCGTCATCAACATAAAGGGCATATCATGCATACACACTTGGGTAGCGCATCTGGTTTGGGGAGCACATGTGGTGGTTATACAGCCGTGCTCGTGATTAAAGGCACAGGCTCGTCAGCAATGCGCGCCCGCCAAATTCGTGCTCGAAACACGCAGCTCCATGCCTTTGCTATGGAGCTGCGTATTGCGTGGCACACATTTGGCGGGCGCGCATTGCTGACGAGCCTGTGCCTTTAAGGAGTTATGGGTTTGAGCGCCACTTGTGCCAACGTTTTTGTGTCCGTGGGCAAGACACTTAATTCCCAATTGCCAGGGGAATGCTACAATCTACCGTAAGTGCTGATAGGATTGTGCGCAACTAGCCAGGCAGCCACCTACATGTAGTTGAAGCGAGATGATTCTGGTAATTCCATAAGGGCAGTGACAATAGTGGCTATGGCACCTTTGAATGACAGTCGTGTTAGATACTGTGTGCCTTATAACTGCACACTTGTGTAAATATACATAATGCTGTAACTACCGTATACAGCATTATGTATATTAGCTACTCCGTAAAATTAAACTATTGTAAAAAAAAAAAAAAAAGGCAACAGACACGTTCATAACAATCGACCATATTTGGGACCAATGATGAACATGTAGGCTGTGTGAAACCATGGCAACAGGCTTGCCTCACTATAGCAACAGGTTTCTTATTCTAATTAGATCAATTCTTGTCAAGCTGCGGCCATGGACTTCAGTAACAATGGTAAAAACCACACTGCTGATGATAACTTCAAGAAACTGCAGAACGAGTGAAATGAGATAATCAAATACAAATGTACCAATAGCAAACGATAGTAAAAAGCCCACACGCAGGTGCTCTGATCAGTGAGGCCTGTTTCAAACGTCGCGCTTACATGATGATGTATGTCGTGTCAAATAAAATAAAATTTGGCGCGACGGTAGTTTCAAACGTCAAACTTAATTGCAGATGAGTCGCATGCACGTCATGGATATTGTGCACGTGCGTTTTCTATTCTGTCCATTGTAGGTTGCCATATTTATTATTTTGATGCACTTGTCAGACTACCGAATTTTTCGCTTTGTTTTTTGCCAGATTCCGTTTTTAAAATTTCAAATTCCGTTTGTTGCCGGTGTTAATTTTGGCCAAATTCCGTGAAAACAACGGTGTTATTTAAAACTACAAAAAAAAACATGTCTGCTACTTTTTGCTGGCTAGATGATCGGCTACGGTGTCTTTGCGACAAAATTCTAAGCTGTCAGGCTGTGGGAACAATATTTGCAGAATAGGATGCCATCTGAAACTAGACTTAGGGAAACCGGCGAACTCCGAGATTTGGCGATAGAGTTTCGTTTTTCAGTTTTCTGGACGGCAAGCCTTCCACCTTTTTGACATTTCTCCAGTGTAACAGCTCTCATGAAGTGATCGCAGTCACAAAACACACGCATCGTGCACATGCACGATTCAGCATAGATTGGTTCCCATCCACATATTCCACACACTTTGTCCACAGAACGAATGAATATCGCAATATGAATAAGCGATAGGATCGAGAACCAATCTAAAGGCAACACAAAATTTAGTGGGTTCTCAGGCCATGCGTTACACATTGCAGGATACCACAGACTGTTTGGGAGCTGACGATCGTATCAATCTATTGGGCGTTTTCGAAATTACAGGATTGGGCTTCGGCTTTCTTAATTCTAGTGCATTTCAAGAATTTGAAGGAAAAAACACCATGCGGCTTAAATAGACTCAAATTTGCGACTTTTTTATATTTATGTATCTGTATGAATAAGGAACTACATGTAGCTGTAAACAAGCGAGTTAAAAATAGTCCAAAACCTGTGACCGAAATTATATTTTTTCGTAAACACCGTTGCTGTGTCTCTGATCAATCGATCATGTTTGTTGGCACAAACATCACTGGTACCCGCTCCCACGAGTTTCAACATTGAACACTAGCAACGGAGTAGCGACCAACACCATGATCATCATGTGTAAAATGCACCTAGTGCTAGCGGCCAACATGCCCAGGAGGCTAGGCCGAGGCCCTGCTGCAGGAAAACGTTTTTTGGTAATAATTTGAACAGTTGTTTCTTGCAATCAGATTGATTATATTCTGCTGGGAAGAGTTCCCAATGATTTCATTTAGACTATTTTGGAAGAAAACATGTGATTTCCGTTTTATTCTGATTATTTTTTTCACTTTCGTTTTATTTTCCGGATTCCGTGTTCTTAATCAAATTCCGTTTTTTCGTCCGTGTTCTCCGTGATGCGGAAAATTTGGGAGTCTGACTCGTTTGTTGGTTAATTCTTTGCTCGCATACGAGCTGTGAGCATGCTCATTCCTTATTGTTAAACACAATTGCGGCCCAACTTCGAACTGGAATTAAATTAGACACGGCAGAAGCACGACGTTTGAAGCCGAGCCGTGCTTGTGCCGCACTAAATTGAGTTCTTAGCACGGCAGACCCCGTCAAAGCTAAATTCTTCTGCCGTGCCGAATTCGATTTGCCAAATGGTTTCAAACGTCGTGCTTGTGCCGTGTCAAATTAAAAAAATCAAGTTGAATTTAATTTGACACGGCACAAGCACGGCGTTTGAAACTGGCCTAAATTCAACTGTGCTTATTTAGTCCAAACAATTTCTCAAGATGCTATACAGAGACAGTCATGCCCAGATGCAGAAAGGATGTACATGTACAACGAACATTGTACATTGACAATTTTAGTACTGTATGTTTTTTATATCCAATATTCTTAAGTAAATCAAACATCGTTAGTCGGTCTTTTGCATTTTGGGGATCAAAATTGTAGCCCGAGATGTGAAACCTACATGTACATGTACGTGAAATGGTGCTATCGCTACACAATAATACTCCTGCCTGCAAGCACAACATTCAGTAACAGATCACCTGCCAATCTTTTAATCTAAAGAGGAAATTGCTGTTCATTCTGGGCAATCAAGGAAAGACTCGCCCCGTCAACATTAATTTGAAGACGTACTTTAGAGAAGGGTTAAAGAAATATTTCAATGTACTGAAGCCACTTATAATGATGATACATGTACATGTAGGTATGAAGAAAATAAATATTCGAACAGGGCAACTTTTTTTGACATTTTCAAATTGCTTGAAACAAAATTGCTAATTAATGGTACAAAATGTTACTACTCATTGAAAATCATTTCATCAGCAAAGGGAAAGTATGTAAGGGGGTAGTTCCCAAAATTAGGGTTTCAAAAATGTTTGGTGTCCCAGTTACATGTACGTACGACACTCTCTGCTTCAAAAATCACCAGTTACGACCACAAATTCTCAGTAATGGACTGTGATTATAGGGGGCAGCATCATTTTCTTCAAAATTTATCGATTCCTGAAAAATATTTTTAAAAAACAAGACTATAAATGCTTATAATTTGTTCCATGGTATTGGATAGGAGTTTGGTGTCCCGGGTTACCTACGCCAATGAAAATTGGCTGTAGAATGAGTTTGCATTAAACTTGGTGCCATATTTACACACAAACATTAAATTTCAGTGGCATTTGTTTAAATAAAAATAATTAGTTTCTACTGGGAAACCACTTTCAATCATTAAAAACACTTGGGAAATCTTAAAAAGCATGTCACACGTTTGGACCCCTAATTTTTGGATTTACCCAACTGCTATTTTGCATCGAGATTCTTGGTTTTGCAAGCGGCACTCCAGTTAGAAAATTAAAGGCTGCGTTCGGGCGTGTACTCGTGTTAACACGAGTTATACTCCTGCGCGCGCGAACGGCAAGAATAACGACACTCGGGTCAATGAGAGTATGCTCTCGGTACTCCCCAACAAATGGGGAGTGTGCTCTTACTCCTGACGAATGCCATGTGATTTGTACGAAGATGGCGGGATATAGGTTGGATTTTTGGTGAATTTGCTGAACGTGTCAACTGGATAACTGAAACAACAACTCACTAAGGTTTGTTTTACACGGCATCAAAGGTTCTCACGACTTACGATCTGTATTTTTTTCAATTTCTTGTGAGCAGTGAAACAGCGTTTTTTGTGTAGTCATGGCAAGAGACTGCCATCTTGACTGATGGCCATTCGCGCATGGTGACTGTGCACTTGCCATTCGCGTAATGTGACCCGAGTGCATTGCGCACGCATTACTCCGGAGTAGCGAGAACTGCACGCCCGAACGCAGCCAAAAAGTCCATGAGAGGATTGAGAGTATTCCTGGCAGTGCCCAGATACTGTCTGGAGTGTGTTTCACCTGGATTTCCCTGCAATAGCAATAGGCTTACTAGGCAGATGTATGGTTTTTGCAAAGCAAATTGTGTGTGCTAAAACAGAAATTGGCTCCTGAATTGATCATTTTATTCTCCTCCAGGTCTACCTACCCTAAACCCCACTTCAAGAGTTGTAGGCCCTAATTTGTTGCTTGGGCGACCACTCAACATTGAATAAATATGACACACTTTAGGATACCACACGATTGTTGAAACTGCAGATGGACTTTATACTATGCATCCATCAATTATCACGTCTACTGTTCATCTGTAGGCGACAGTGGATTCTGTAATTTTCAACTAATGAAGTCTTTTCAAGCATGCAGGATCATTTTTAAACAACAAAGGCACACACAAGAATACAGATCCTTAGAATGTTGACATGGGCTTGCAGATATTTCAACACTGCGAATTTTGAACTACATTTAGTAAACTGTTGCCATGACAAAGGCCAAGGCTGCAACAGAGTGTTCTCAGGTCAAGTTCAGGTCAACATTTTTCCTATGGGGTAGTCTTTGCGAGCAAGTCACAAGTCCCAACTCGTTTATGGAAACAAAGGCAGAGGAACACTGTACACAGGGCTGCCAACATTGAGTTAAAGTTCAGAGTGAGATTCTGCGAGTGATTGCGCAGGGCAGAGGGACAATCGTGACCGAGGGAAGGAAGGAGGGTGTGGGAGGGGGTTTCCCCCACGATACAGAGTTTTTGCATTTTTTAGGTAGAAATGGTCCAATCTGGTTTTCATTCATCAAAACCCAATTCCCTTTTCAGCTCAGGTGAATCTTCTTGGAGGTGGAAGTGTCATGGGTAAGAATTGAGATATTCAGTTGACCATTAGCTTTTTTGCACCTAAAATGTCTTTCACTATTATATCAGTGAGTGCAGATTGAATAGGAAACACCAAATTTACGTGATTTTTTTGTTGTTGACTTAAATACTTATTTTCAGCCAGTTTTGTACACAAAAACTTCTCAACTCTTTTTGTTTCTCAATTTGTTTTGCCCACTACTTTTCCGACGATGTCCGATCCTTGCAATGCACAACGGAATATTTGTTTGCGATGAAAACAAAATGGCAACTCCATAGATCCAGCGCGCGATGCATGAACGATGGCATTCCCCTTTCTAAATTCTTCTGTTCGGATTGATGACTAAAATGAGTTGGGTACCCATACTCCCTTCTAGAGAAGCCATACTGATTGCGCGAAAAGAAAAGCACCCGGCCACATGATGAGTTGGAGCTGTGAACAGAGGGCGTCCTTACTTGCATCGATACTATAGCAGATGCGATTAGTAGGTACCAAAAAAGATCGATCGCCGTTACTTTTTTTTTTGAGAGGGTAATTTTTTTTAAGCGTGAGAAAATGTCATGTGTGCGTGAGAGCGTGAGAATTAAGTAAAATGCGCGAGTCTCACGCTCAATGCGCGAGTGTTGGCAGCCCTGGAACACATGATTGGTAAACCGTTACAAATAGTTTTATCTCCCTGTGTGATTATGATGTACATGATTAAAACCAACCTAAAAAAGTAAAAGTCAGTGTCTAGCTACCTGGTATAGCATCCTCTTGCAACAGTGCCCCTTTAACGCACTCCACTACTCGTGCATACCGGTACCGAGGCCCTGTTAAAACCGGCCCCATTTCGCTGGGGAACAAGCGACAGAAATCTCGTCGCCTCTCTGGACCAATCAGGATGCTTGGCAGTGCATTGCAGGCATTCAAATGTAACGAGCGCAGATTGTTAACACATTGCATGCAGTGTGATACATACGTACATGTACTCGGTAATGCTAGCAGGTCCGGGTCGGCGATTGGCTGCTATTTAAAGCATACAGGGGAATCCCATTCCATTCACATTGGTCAGCATGCATCACTGTTATTTATTTGAAAAACTGCGTAGTAAATAGGAATGGGACAGTCATAAGAAACAGAACCCAATACAATTTCTGGAAAGTAGAAATTGTTTCTTTTCGGCATAACATGACCAAATGGATTAAATTACATCAAAATGACTCGGGTGTGTGTTTGCTGAACGCAACAGCCGCCTTACTTCACAGATTTGCGTGGATTTCCTCAGGGCATTGTAACGTCGCCTAGCAGAGTGGAAATTCCCTGAGATCTCAGGATGAGCTACATGTACTTTGTATAGCGACAATCCAATTTTAACCACAATGTCTACATTTTAACTGAGAACTAAGCAGTTTCCCCCCAAGTGCTGCCTTTTTTAAAAACACTGTACAGAGGTCTACCGTTCCCCAAGACAATCACTCCACGGCTGCCCATGCAACATTTACTGCATGAGCAATCTCATTAATTTGATTTTTTCCCTGACCGCCCCAATGGGACTTCATGTTAATGCACGTAATGTATCTTTGATAAGATTACATGTTTCAGGCAAGAGACTGGAGGAACAGAGAAACTGTCACGACTTAGCAAATCAAATTTCAAATGCTTTATATTTGCGGTTCCCGACAGGGTGTAATTTTGTCAGTTTCTTCAGATTAAAAAAAGTCGAGTGCAACTTTGCAAATTTGATGCTGTTCAGCCAGGGATGTTTTGTAAACAAATGCTAAAATGTCAACACCACTCCTCTGAAACCGCATTCACCATGGCTCGACATTAACGGTTGTCTGACAGTCCGCGACAGGTAAATTTCCAAAAGATGCCAGTCAGACAGGTAAACACAACTGCTGTGCCTGTACGATGGACAGGTGAAAATATACTAAATAAAAGCCCACCTTCCTCGTTTTCTTGGCTGTAAATCGATCCCTACCTGCATTTCTCGCAGTTGGAATACCACAAAATGTTTGAAGAATTGAAGAGAATTGAACCCACGCGCCAGCCGCCATTGTTCCCCACTAACAATGCTTGGCCTAGACTGCTCCCCGGTCCATGCGATCGCTTGCATTCCACTTAACACATGTAGACCATGATGTAGACTAGTGAAGACAGTATGACCAGTCTAGGCAAGGCATGGTGTTTGGTGGGGTACAATGGCTTCATTTTTAAACGTTGCTTCATCCAGTGTATATATCGATGAGTATATCATGTATATCAGCACTTGGACTAGTTCTTTTGCATGTGTTCATATTGATAAAGTACCAGCGATGAGTTTGTCAGATATTCTTTGTGCAAACCATAGTTGTGATCTTTTCGACATGACGGCTTCAGTTTCTTTTCGGTTTCTTATTTTTTATACATGTCTTTTTGTTACTGCTCGTTTCTGGTTCAAACACAACCTTAAAATTCCATGTTAGAACAAATCAATTATTGCGTAAGTTGCGCAATGCTTCGTGAAATCGGCTACAGGTACTTAAAAAAGTTGGCGGCATCCTTACTCAAAAGCTATAGGCGCCTGGAATTGTATAGTTTCGAGAGGTTCTGTGGTTCTTATCGAGTCCTTTCTGATTTTTGTTTTACAATTTGTTTAATTGGGAGGGAGGGAAGGGGAGTTGGGTGGCAATATTTTTCGTCATCTAACGGAATTGCTGAAGAAAAAATCATACTTCATTCGTAGTTGAGACATTGGCAACGTGTAAACAACGCAATTGTCATACATGGACAATCATTTTGAGAGTAATTGGTCGATAATTAAACAGCTTGTAGGTTTTCTAACTAACTATCAATTTACAAAAATATATAAACAATTCAGAGATGCAAGCCATGAGGAAATATATCACATTTTTAACGTGTACTCGCGTCAGTGACTGTGGATTCGCCAGCGGAGCGCCGGCCGGCGGTATACGGTACATACCCACAGGCAAGAGCGAACAAATGTGAACAGCGCCCCCCTTGTCTGTACCGTGCTAGTACGTGCTGGTGGCCGAAAGAACGACTGCGCCGAGTCTACATCCGCCATCTTGAAAAGGGGAAAACAATTCTACGTAAGACATGCGGTATGATTGCTCCTGAAAGATTCGGGTTTTACGGACCAATGTACGCCAATTTTCAGACAATTTCAGCCAGGGAGGTATGTAGAACGTGTGGAGATTCAGATTTTTACCAAAAATAGCAATTGCCTGTAAAATGAGTAAACTAAAGATTCCATTTGAGCAACGGTTTTGATGGGGGGAAAAAAGCTGCTCTTGAAAGCCGTACAGTTTGATCTGGACGGCTTTCAGTATTTGGAAGTAATGTAGGAGCCACCCACAGGAACCACTTCACAATCATGCAACTTATAATTATTGAAATTCCCTCCAACTCATCTACTGTACATACATGAAGAAAAGGGAAGTGGTTAGAATGCTACTCTGCATGTGTCCATACGGCGCAAGGTTACTTCAAAATCCAAACATTCCTAGCCTTTGTTCAAAACCTCGCAGCTACATGTACATGTAGCTGGTGGTGTCGCAATATACTACACGGTACATGTAGTACTGATACAGTGCAAAGTACCCGGTAGACATGGTGCTTTTATTCTACCATTAAACATATCCTTCGTCAGTGGACTAACTGCTGTAATTTTCTCAATGTAAGATTGTTTTAATGAGAGACTGGTCTCCCAGAGCTCAACCACCACCACAAATTCTTACAAAACAGGACCCCTCCCTGTGAATGATCTGACATTTCTCTGTCTCTTGTGTACCGGTAATTCCTTGGTGCTTCAAGGAAACACATACATAGCACAATGCACAGTGGATATGGTGCCTGCATTCTGCCATTATACTTCTTCATAATTGGATCGATGCTGTAATTTTTTCTCAATGTGAAGATAATTATTTGTGTTAATGAGATTTGAGAGATTGGCCTCCCACAGCGCAACCATTACAGTGACTAATGGCTTTGACTGGCTCTACATGTATAAATAAACTGTACTTTAATAAAGGAACAGGCTCGTCAGCAATGCGCGCGCGCCAAATTCGTGCAACGAAATATGCAGCTCCATGCCTTTGCTATGGAGCTGCGTATTTCGTGAAAGGGTTTATTTACCGACAAAAGAGGCGTTTTTCGGCACCTTCAAATTTGAATAGCTCTTGATTGGGTGGATCAATTTTAACAAATTTTGGAAACCATGCTCTAACTGATGCAATCACTTTAAATCCTTTTAAACCATTTTGAAAAAAATGTCCAAGTGGCTACTATGAATGCAATTTTTAAACTAAGGAGAAAATGTGATTTTTCTTTAGAAAAGCAACATTTGCGACAAAAGTGCATGTGGAAAGTATATTAGAATTGGTTTATCTGTAATTATCTGTTGATTCCAGAGGCGATTTCCTTAAAATCTTTGTTCAATGTATACGGAAAAAATACCTTGAAAAATACTCACCCGACAGCAGACAAAGTTCACACTGCAGACAGTACACTTGACTTATTCAGTTCAGACTCCAGTGCAGTCCTTGTGAAAACGTCAACACTGATGTAAATTTGTGTGCTAGAAATTAGCTTCTGGGAGTATCGTTGACAGTGTAAATTTTGAAGAGAAAATGAACCAACTTTTCCCGCATGCTTAGTTCTTTCTTCGTAAACACGCACGTGCACATCTATCTCACTACCGATTCCGAGTGAATGATCGGGCGCCGATCTCGAGCGCAGCACGTGTTATGTGCAGCGCACGCGCAGTGACTGAAGCGAGGTGTTCTACTTTGCACGTAGGGGGTACATTTTATATTAATACTAGAAAGATCGTATTTATTTCACTTTTAGCAAACCAAATGTCAACCAAAAATCGTCATTTATACTCCTTAGTGCCACTACTTTCCTTATTTAAATGCCCAACGATGAAAATGTGTTTGTTTTCGAGTAAACAAAATGCAGCGAAAGTTCCGCAAACTTAGTTACACCCAGTTTAACAATGGACTCGACCGCGCCGCTAAAAACTTGTTCGATGGACAGAGGAGGCCCTCTGTTGTTCCCTACAATACATGAAGCAGCTGGAAGTAATATGATCAATAAAATAATTGAATCTTTGGATAAAATAAATCAAAAGAAACACATTTTTTCTGTTACAATATACTGCTGCTGCTCGGTGTCAGGTCACTTGTCGAATGAAGCCCTCCTCATGACGTTTCCAATCACTTCTGTTTCTGGCTGTCCTAGTCCAAGTCGCTGTTCCCATATATGTAGTTATATCATCTCTCCATCTTTTCTTTGGTCTTCCTCTCCTTCGCTTTCCCATTCGTGGTTGCCAATCTGTTAATCTGCCTGTCCATCTATTATCCTGAATTCTTGCTACATGTCCTGCCCACCTCCATTTTGCTTCGTTGACTTTCTCTATGACATCTTTCACCCCAGTTTTCTGCCGAATTACTTCATGTTTTACTCTATCTCGTAGGGATAAGTGTAGCATCTGTCTTTCCATAGCTCTCTGTGCTGTTGTGAGTTTCTGTTCAAGTTCTTTAGTTAATGACCAAGTTTCTGATCCATAAGTCAGGTCACTTTAAAGAACATCATAGTTAAAATTTATTAGTGCAAATGATTAAAACTGTAAAAATAACTGTCCGTTTGTTTGTTAAAATATGATACCGCTTGCAATTCTATTTTTTATTCTATCTGACTGTGTATTTATTTCTCTTTCTTTTCTTTTATTTAGATATTGATTGATTGATTGAATTTATTTTATTTTATTATTATTATTTTTTGTTTTGTTAATATTCCGATTCATTTATTGATCGCCTTACTTAATAGTCTGGATAGCATGATGGGAGAGCATGATTGGCAATCCTTCATTCTCGTTTTCAAAATTACTTTTTTAATGCTTGTATTGTACTTTGTCACCTTAGTTGTTCTCTTGAGAAATAATAAATTAAATTAAATGAAACTGTTGAAGTTATCCTTTTATATTTCTTGACTGGGAAAAGATGAACTTGCAAAGTAGGCCTACATGTAAAACTTTAAGCTGTCATTTGAGATGGCAATAAAAATGCAGCGTGTTAGAAGACTTTTTTTGAAAATTGAAGACTATTTGATAAAAACCTGAACAAAAATGTATTGACCATTTTTGTACAGAGAGATGTGCTTATACAGCACACATCTTTATATAGATTATATAGCCATCTAACCTCAACAATGCTGCTTGCATATGTTCAAGGCTAGATGCTTTATCACAAATATATTACCCCTGGTCATTGGGCTCAATAAGGTCATTCTATAAACTTTCCTAACTCTCTTGGGAGCCTGTAGTCATATTATGTACACATGGACTATGTAATCAAACATCGGCTGTCGTGTACCAGGGTTGTAGTCGAGTCCATCACCAGTCCCATAGCTGAGGTTACCTCAGCTCTAACTTTATCATGTGGTTATTCGGATGTGGTTTTTCGGATGTAGAGCTGAGGTTACTTATCAACATGAACACGATATCACAAAACAAATGTGTCATTTTCTCCCCGTGACACACTAATTCTCCCTGGGACTCACCCAAACCTTGTCAGGCATATTACCACTACCCAGGTCCTTCAGGGAAATAACAAGCCACGATGAAGATTCAGCCTACAATTGCAGTAAAAAAAGGAGGTCTGGAATGACAGCCGATGTGTACAAATTCAAGTCTTGTGTACGATGTGTCTATCCGTGTACAAAGGAATGGCAATGCGCGGTCGATTACCAGACTACCAGTGCACAGACTGAATTTGTGATATCGTGTTCATGTTGATAAGTAACCTCAGCTCTACATCCGAAAAACCACATCTGAATAAAATGATAAAGTTAGAGCTGAGGTAACCTCAACCACCAGTCCTACAAGCCATCACAAGTCCACCACAAGTCCCTGGGTCTTAATTCAAGTCACAAGCTATTCAAATGAACTCCAACAAAGGCATTCTTTTGTGCGTGTTTATCTTTGCTTCTTGTTACTGGACTTGTGATTTTATCGGCTCTGAACTTGTGGACTCAACTACAAGTACAACCCTGTCATGTACCCATGGTTGGGAGAAGCAATTCATGACAAAGTGCCTTGCTCAGGGGTACATTCAATAGGGACATGGTCTGGACTCAAACCCACTACCTTAACCGTGGCCGAGTGGTTTAGGTCACGGACTTGCAATACTCGGGTGAAAACTTGGGGTTGCTGGCCCTTGAGCAAGGCACTTAACCACAGTTGCTCCATCCTTCAGAAGGGATGTAAAGCTGTTGGTCCAGTTTGTTAGTTAACATACTTTAAATATCTAGAGCACTCTTTCGTGGGGTACCGTGGCCGAGCAGTTTGGGTCATTGACTCGCAACCATAGGTGAAAACTTGGGGTTGCGGGTTCGATACCCGGCCGTGGTACCTGTGCCCTTGAGCAAGGCACTTAACCACAGTTGCTCCATCCTTCGGAAGGGATGTAAAGCTGTTGGTCCAGTTTGTTAGTTAACATACTTTAAATATCTAGAGCACTCTTTCGTGGGGTACCGTGGCCGAGCAGTTTGGGTCATTGACTCGCAACCATAGGTGAAAACTTGGGGTTGCGGGTTCGATACCCGGCCGTGGTACCTGTGCCCTTGAGCAAGGCACTTAACCACAGTTGCTCCATCCTTCGGAAGGGATGTAAAGCTGTTGGTCCAGTTTGTTAGTTAACATACTTTAAATATCTAGAGCACTCTTTCGTGGGGTACCGTGGCCGAGCAGTTTGGGTCATTGACTCGCAACCATAGGTGAAAACTTGGGGTTGCGGGTTCGATACCCGGCCGTGGTACCTGTGCCCTTGAGCAAGGCACTTAACCACAGTTGCTCCATCCTTCGGAAGGGATGTAAAGCTGTTGGTCCAGTTTGTTAGGTAACGCACTTTAAAGATCTAGAGCATTCTTTCGTGAAGAGCAAGGGGATTCCCCGGTGTCTCTGGCCGTTTCTAATTCATCGTCTTCTCCTCATGGGTTTCCTCACGCTTGCGAGCGACAGTGCAATGGCCCAGGGGGGCCACTGCACATTGACAAGTGGATGCCGTGCGTGACCAGAGTTTTTCAAAAACTACCCTAAACACGTAATTTCTACAGTCCAAAAATGCACCCTTAACAAGTACAAAGACGTTCCGCAAAATGCACTGGTGTATTCCACACATTTGAACAGTGTAATGCAGGGTTATGTCTGCACATTGATTGCATTTTCTGCCCATTTTGAAGCCATGCAGGCGAAACTAATTGAGTCAAAATTAAACATTTAATCATCCTAAGTCCTCTCAAGGACCCTAATTACGGGGAAAGGTTTTTTTAAAGTACCTTTTTTCAGTTTTTCTGAGTTTTTAATACCCTAATCACAATACGCAAGTACAGTGCCCAATCATAAAAAATTGTCAATAGGCAGTGGCCCTCTAGGCCCTGGGTGCAATGTGCACTTTTGAGGAATCCTTGGTTTCAGTACCAGAAAGTAATAATAATAATAATAACCAGATCTCTATTTCTGTCCATAAGGCCCCTTGAATTTGAAATATTTTACTTGATACAAATGAAATACCAAAAACTCCTCTAATGATGCCCCAATTCGTACATGTATACATACTGTGGTTTGCAGAAAATGGGAATTTAGTCCTTTTCAAATATTCCATAAAAAGGGAATTTTAAAAATCCATCAGGCATTAATGGTTCAGAAAACCTTGAAAATCTATATATAGATTTTGTGTACAAGTGAATGGTTAAAAAGTCCTGTGCACAGGACGTTTTTTAGAAACCCACCTTCGGTTGTCAATTTCCAACATGAAATACCATTTTTGACGGAAATAAATTCATGTGGTGTTTGTTACCATTGCTATCAACACGGTGTAAGGTTTTTCTTGTCAACTCATGAAAAACAAAATTGGGTTATTGCAAATGATACAAATGGGCCTTTAAACAGAGCCTAACTTGTGTAATTAAAGAAATTTGAACTGCCCTGTGTTCACCTACAAGTTATCCTAGTTATTGTAATGTTTTTAGAGCTTATATTATATTATGATATCCCCAACCGACCACTTTTTATTAAGTTCTATTTTGTGATCAACACTTCAATCTATAGCCAGCATATGTGACAAGGGACTCCCCCCTCTACCGCTCCTACATGTATACCTCAACCAGAGTTGTAATGACTCAGACTCGAGTTGACTCGAGTTCCGATTTTCACCAACTTGACTTGACTTGAGACTCGAACCTCAAATGACTTGACTTGAGACTAGAACCTTAGATGACTTGACTTGACTCAGATTTGTACATTTTTTTACTTGTCTGCCAAAAATGAAATTTAACTTTTATGCATAAAACATGCCATTTTGAGGACCAATTGTTATTCATAACTAAAGCTTTTAACAGAACAACACAAATACCCTAGACTCATTTTGAAATTAACTTGAACAAATACTACTTGACTTACATGCCTGACCAACATGCCTGACTTGACTTGACTTGGGACTCGGAGGCCATTTGACTTGACTTGACTTGGGACTCGATCATAGGGAGACTTGTTACAACCCTAACCTCAACACACTCTTCCCTTTTTTTTACCACCACCACCCCCTAAACATTTCAAAGAAATTCCTTGGATGTTTGAGACACAATAGGGGAACAATGGAAGGGGTATGGGTGTAGGTACCCACCGTCACATATCATGCTGCATGTGCTTCAATCCCCCAAATAATTGACAGATCACTTCCCTCAAACATCCTAAATTGGCAAAGGATACTTCGACAAATCTGCTAACAGTATTATCAATTTTAAGCCAAAAGTGGTTATCAACAAAAACAACAAACAAAATGAAGTGAAAATGCCTTACTGTTCCTGTCAGTGTCAACTGATAAACATCACCTGATATTTTCAAATTAGATACCCTTCACATTAATACCATGATTACATTTACTTCATTATCTATTAATGCTGGGACCGTTTAAACGTTTAAACGACCTAAATGTAACTATCCGTTTAGAAAAAAGCTAAACGGATATCCGAAACCAACTTGTGAAAAAACGATCCTCTTTTTCAAAGATCTATTGGCAGTTTTGCGCCGCCGGAAACGTCTAAAGTGTCATTTTTTTCTGAAAGAATCAGGCAGCATACCGCTGTGATGAGCCCAACTGTCGGTAACCTTTTGTGGTTTCAAGCCGACCATGCACAGTTGCGTTTGCGGGTGGAAGCGATTTTACTGATTGTTTTCGGTTTTATCTTGCAAGTTAAATTCAAAGCAGGGCGGTAACCATTGTGGAGCCGACGATCGTAGTTGTATTGGAGCTTTTATTGATTTTTTATGGTTGCAACTTGCAAGTTGAAGTCAAAGCTATTCACCGAGTCTTTGTGAATTTTTTTCACCCTGAACTAGGCTATATTTTGTATTTTCATTTAATCAATACAAATGGGTTTGAGTGACTTATCTCGAAAGTATCCAATTACAGCAAAGCCTATAACTGAACTTTCGTGGCCTGCATCATGTATGCTCCAATTCAATGAAGTGTCAGTGGTGCCGCGCGAACGCACATGATACCAGGTCAAAGAACTTTATATTGCGAGCGCGGTAATAAGTTTTACTTTTTGTTATGTTTACTATTCGTTTAAACGAACGTTTAAATGTTTAGAAAAATAAACAGTAACTCCCAGCACTATTATCTATTTCCTTGTTAAATTTGACTGATCTCTACTCTACCATGTAAACCAATACCGAGCCTACATCTATGCTTTTGTCGTTTTCCGATACAGCAACCCGTTTGGTCTCCAGGGAGATTGTGAATGTGGCTTCAGATAGCACCGTGGTCTTGCCTTGAGTGGTTTCCTGGAATTTGGGAAGTTTACGTGGGCCCAGGTCTGGGTCGTCATATCGGAGAAGCTTGATTCGTTTGGCATCTGAGGAGAAGATGTGACGGAGAGAGTTGTGAAGATAACAGGTTGAACAAAACTGGCTGTAAAAATGTTGCCACTATAAATGTGGGACCAAAGATGGGTGGCCACTATAAGCAGGTAGCCCATTTATCAAGCTGGCCTTAATAGCAGGTTTAACAATCTGCTAATAGGAAAATATAATTAAGTAACGACAAAGACATGCTAAAGCTTTTCGACTTGCACTCATCAGAGTAAAATGCAAGAATGGTGTGGGTGACGCTATCGATATAATAGAAGGCTAAAGGCGGGAATGACATGTTCAGAATGCTGCGCGCTAATTGGTCAGCTGACAACAGCAGGGAGCACACTACTGCGCATGCGCAGTTAGACTACATGTAGCGTGTGTACAAATTCTTTCTGACGGCATACCACGGGTTTTGTGAAGTGAATGTATGTAGCCTCGAGCATGTGCAGATGCATGATATTGCGTGCTCTGGCAAGTAAAGAGAACTGCTGTTCGCTGTATTGTTCCGAGCACTTGGGGTGATCAAGCAAGTGTTGTCCTATAGCAGATGTGCATTCGGGCTGTGTGCCAGCTTTGCAAGCGTTCTTGCAGACACGCGACGGCTGTTTGCGGGAAGCAGGCAAGTTGCTGGAACATGCTGTTTACCGTCATTTCAAAAAAATGAATAAGTGTTTGGTACTGCAAAATCAGAAAATAGAATTAAGTAACGACAAAGACATGCTAAAGCTTTTCGACTTACACTCATCAGAGCAAAATGCAAGAATGGCGTGGGTACACTATCGATAATAATATAAGGCTAAAAGCGGGAATGACGTGTTCAGAATGCTGCGCGCTAACAGCAAGGCAAATTCAGGTCCCACTCCTTTGTTAACTGTTTTCATTCCTGATAATACAAGGTTCTCATTATAACAAGGTCCGAAAAAGTCCCAAGGAGCTCTTATTAAAAGGGTTCAACTGTAGTGGGTTGATAAATAAGGAGTGATGCAAAGTGCTCACAAAAACATGGATTACGTCTTACTTTGGAGACAGAATCTTAAGATGTTGTCTTACCTTTGATTCCTCTGTCCTGTTTGAGAATGCGATTTGTAACCTTGGGAACTGTGTCTCCTTCCATAATGGGTATGTCCATGGTAAAATGACTGCTGTGTGGTTGGGGGTTAATCATCTGAACTGTCACACTTGACTACAGGGAAAATAATTAATTTAATTCATTAAAGATATATTACAGGATTAGAAAACCGTTACAATCGGCATTATTTCCATAATGGGAATCTCCATGGTGAAGTGACCGCTGTGTGGTTCGGGATTGAGCGTCTGCAATGTAACACTTGGCTGCATGCAAGACGGACAGGATTTAATTCATTAAAGGAGCATGTGGGTTATTCCCAAAATTAGGGGTCCAAAACGTTTGGTGTCCCAGTTATGTACGACACCCTGTGCATCAAAAATCGCCTCCGTGATCACAGATTCTCAGTAATATACTGTGGCCTGTGATTACAGGGTACGGCACCAATTTCTTGAATATTTTGTTCTGTGATTACTGACTAATATTAAAAACAAAAGACCATAAAGGCTCATAGTTTGTTCCATTATATTGAATAGGAATTTGGTGTCCCGGGTTACCTACGCCAACGAAAATTTGTTGTAAAATGAGTTTGCATTAACCTTGGTGCCTTATTCACCATGTCCACACATAAACGTTATGGAAATAAAAATACAATCCCTAAACACACTTGAAAATCTTATGTCACACTTTTAGACCCCTAATTTTGGGAATTACCCATGTACAGATCAAGCTCATTTTTTCCCCATGGGTGTTGAGATTTGTATACCATATCATTTGTCATATTTTTCTCATTAACATTCGTGCTCTTAATCCGTATATTTTCAAGGATAAAAACCATCGATGTTTTGTAAACTAATTTATCCGGTTACATAAAGCAGTGCAGTGATTACACCAACCTTTTTGCTTCCACATCCAAATTGGAGATTGCAAATTTCCTGTTTTCTTCCCATGTATAGTATTTTGGGGAGGTAATTTATGTGACTCAGTGTTAGGTTAGAATGAAAGCCATTTTTCTGAACACGCTCCTTTATCATGGTGCGTCCATCTTTGTCAGGTACGTACGATCAGTGCGTCTGCACTATCACGCGAACGCGACAGCGCGTGCAATCGCCCGTTGAGAATCACTGTCCACGGTGCGCGCTCTTTTGATCGCGCAGCGCCTGTGCCATTGTGATGCATACAATGAACAATTTCAAAACGAGACCAAACTATTTTTTTCTGCAAGCCTCGCTTTGGTTACGTTCATTTTAATAGGAGAAAAGAAAAGATGGCCGCACCGTGATAAAGGTCTATTGCATGGTCTGCCAATATGGCAGCTTGATACAAAAATTGAGTCGTACCTCAGTTCTGAAGAGGGAGAATGGTTTGCCTGGACAACATTCCTCTTGGATTTTGTCTGTAGCTTCTGAACTAAACGTGACTTCTAAGCTTTCCAGCTACAAGAAGAGAGAAAAAAGAGTAATCTTACTGTTTTGGGACATTGTCTAATTACATTTTGATATTAACCCTTTAGAGAATATAGCGGCCAATTAAGACCAGCCTGAAGCTAAATGCCTATAGTGGCCATAAGTGGCCACCAGCCCCACAATGTTTGAATTGGGGGGTTCCCGGACAGATTTACCGAGATGACAGAATACATTGATCTTATGCCTCATTTTTCCCCCTGACTGTCAACACTTGGATTATATTTGGGTGATTAGTTAGACTGAGAGATAGAGTAGTTATTGACTCGCTCAGCATGGTGACACACTTCAGTAATCACTGTTGGATTAACAGATTTAATGGTAAACTGCATTATTAGTAGACTAGGGGCAAATTTTTGCTTAGCACAGCATTTATAAAAATAAAAATTTTGTGTATCATCCTGTGTGTAAACACTTTTAAAAAACACTTCCAGTTGTTAATTTCTGTAGTGTTTATTAGGCCAAAAAAAACAAACGTATGTTTAGTGTAAGTTGAAGTCTCCCAAAATTATGCGGTGACGCAGAGCTTTTTTTCGCTTTTTTGAGGGGTGGATTCCAAGCAATAAAATCAAGTTGACATGAAGCCAACAGGCATGTTTTTAATCGAAACACTCAATGAAAAAAAAAAAAACAATTTCAGGGTTGAAAGTGACTTGTGCGCTAATGCTAAACATAGTTCTTTTTTGTTTTTTTGGCCTCACCATTGCTATCAACAATCTGAACAAGTTTTTCCCCGTCATGGAGCAAAATTTTGGGTCATTTTAAATTATACATGCTGGAATACCCATTACTACCCGGTATGTTTGATTTATAAAGAGTTTCATCGCAAAACGCGGTAAAAGTTATATTAAAAAATTATAGATAATAGTGTCAAGACATTTTATATTGACAAACTGTGTTATATTCCACACACACAAAAAAGCCTGTTTAATTTTTTTGAATTTTCCATTACATGTAGTGCCTAGTTGTAATATAAAATTGAGGTTTTCTACAAATGCCAAAAATGGACATGACCCCTTTCGAACATGTGCGAATACGCCATTTTGGGAGTCAAATGGAAGTAATGTGCGTGCGCGTTGTGTGGCTCTCTGGTGGGCGTAACGTGGTTTAATTCACCAATGGGAGCCTTAGTATAGTGCGTTACGCGCACGCACATTGCTTCCACAATGACGCGGCATTACATGTATTTGACTCCCAAAATGACGTTTGGAAAAGGGGTCAATATACAGCATTTTGTGATAAAACTCTTCATATTTAAAGGCAGTATATGATTGGTATCTCGAAAATCAGAAATGTTCACAAAATTTACGCCCGACTTACACAATATAAACATGATGACCGTAGAAAACTTCCCCTAAAATTGTTTTGTCTAAAGTGCTATAGTCTCTGAGAAACGAGTCTTTGTCTCACGAGACGAAAATTCAATTCGCCCCAAAACCATTTCGCCCCCAAACCACTTCGCTTGAGTGCCATTTCGCCCCAAATCACTTCGTCCAAACACTACATCGCCCAAATGCTACTTCGACCCAAAAACACTTCGTGCACAGGTCTTGGTTCAGGGCGAAATGGTTCAGGGTGAAGTGGTTTTGGGGCGAAACCCTTTTGTACTGTTTTCTCAAAAGTTAGACATAGTACGGAGCTGGTTTTTGCTCAGGTTGGTTTTAATCATGCATATCTTCAATCACACAGGGGAATAAAACTATTTGCAACAGTTTACCAATCATGTATACTATCTTTAAATCCGACTTCAATAGAGGTATAGATTGCCAGCAAACCTCTTGGTTCCTTGAGACAAAATTTACAGCTTAATTCAGACAGCATTGGTTGCCATGGATACTATACTCCACAACTGACCTTCAATGTCAGTCAATGCCAATTCTCTTTAAATCAATATCCATTTCTTGTATGGCATATGTAGCTCCTCCCAAGTTTTAAATTGATGCATGGAATGAAGGTTAAGCATATTACGCCTAATGTCCTTTCTTGTAGAAAACTCTACTCTTTTTAGTAAATTTGGGTTAATCTGGAGTTGCTAAACTCTCCTGTATTTCTGAAGAAAAATGGGTTAATTCTTCGCTTCAAACACGTCTACAAATCTTGCAGAGTATACACGAGAAATTGTGTGTCTGGAATCCAGAAGCAGAGATTGACCCATTTTTCCCAAGAGCAGAAGCCAATAATTTTCAGTTTTACCAAAAACTGCAGTTGAACCCCCGATAATAAGAGCACATTCTGCTTGTCACAAGGAAAATTTTAGGTCCAAATTCCTTGTTGTTCATTGTAGGGTAATAACCAAAATTAGGGGTCCAAAACGTTTGGTGTTCCAGTTATGTACGACACCCTGTGCATCAAAAATCGCCACTCAGTAATAGACTGTGGCCTGTGATTACAGGGGACAGCAGGGTCTTTCTATAAATTAGGGGTCCAATGTTGGTGTCCCCAGTTACATCTTGTTTTTGTAAATTCAGGACACATTCTTTAAATACTTTCCATCTCAAAGAGTGAGTACATAAAGTACAATTCATACAAAATGGTTTAAAAGCCATTTTAATGATTTTTGTCCGAAAAATAACACATATCAGGTGTAACGGGGGACACCAAATGTCACACTTTTGGACCCCTAATTTATAGAAAGACCCATCACCAATTTCTTGAATATTTTGTTCTGTGATTACTGACAAATATTTGAAACAAAAGACCATAAAGGCTCATAAATTGTTCCAAATTCCTATTATTTTGAATAGGAATTTGGTGTCCCGGGTTACCTACGCCAATGAAAATTAGCTGTAGAATGAGTTTGCATTAACCTTGGTGCCTTATCCACACACAAACGTTAAATTTAAGTGGCATTTAAAAATAAATATTTTCTTCTGGAAAACCCCTTTCAATCACTAAACACACTTGAAAATTTTTAAAAGCATGTCACCCTTTTGAACCCCTAATTTGGGGAATTACCCAATATTCATTCCTGATAATACAATATTCCTGTTATAACAAGGTAATATGCAAAGTCCCAAGGACCTCTTATTAACGAGGTTTGACTGGATTTGATTTGAAAAATCACAAAACTGTTTTCGCTTGTAATGCTGTCTGCACACAGATACATGTAGGCCCTACTCATGAAACAACCAAACAGTGTTGTACATATAGTCAAGTACTTTTCGATTACTTAAAGGAAATGTTGTCTAATATAAGTTATGATTACACAGACAATGTCAAACTTGCTGTACAAGAAGAAATGGATTTCAGTTATACTTGGTTTGAAGGTAATCACCCCAGTTTGGCTTTTACAATTACTTAGGGTCTTTGAAAGTACTCAGACAAGTACTTGCCGAGTACTTTTCCCCGAGTACTTTTAGCATTTCAAAATGAAGTGATTATCTTCAAACCAAGAACCCGGTATAATTGAAGTCCAGTTCTTAATATACAGCGAGTTTGACATCGTCTGTGTAATTATAACTTATATTTGACAACATTTCCTTCGAGTAATCGAAAAGTACTCGACTACAACACTGAAACCAAACTATTACAAAATACCCCTGAAACATCATACAAAATCATGGTGCATTTGAACACCCAGCAGGGTGGATATGTGCGCATTACAAAAACTATGAATTGTAGGATAGGGCGACAAATCGTGTGTAAAAAAGGTATATTAGGGCGACGTGCTCAATAGGGCGACATTTTGGTGTCGCCCTAATATTTTTGAGTTTAAAAATCTTTTTTTTTAGGTCAAAAACCATTTTTTTTTAAATCGAGAACCATTTTTATTAGGTCTGGAACTGTGTCTCTTAGGTCTGTGACCATCTCTGAAAGCTTTGGGTAATGACACCTAAAAAAGGTGTCATTTTGAGTGATTCTTGCCGAAATTTCGGTGGTCCCCGGTAAGAGTCTTCCCGAAATGTCGCCCCATTGCGGCATTCAGAGTTGTTTAAAATCCTATTATTATTTTATTATTATTATTATTTTCAAGAAAAATGGGACGTACGAGTATTAATTTTTGGGAATAGTTGCCCCTTGTACCATTTGCCCCCTTCATGAATTGCAACAAAGAAAGCCTTCCTAACTAAGACATAATACGTTATTTTGTCTTGCAATAAAGCACATGTAGGCCTATGTGCCAAAACTTAAGTATCTTAAGACACAAAATTTAAAACACCCAGGATGTATTGCAATGAAGAAAGTTAAGATATCTTAACTTCTAAGACGTCTTAACTAAGACATAATAGGTTATTTTGTCTTGCAATAAAGCATTCCTGTGTCATACATGTAACTTATATCTTGAGACACTAAATTCAGTTATGACACGATTTAAAACAGATTTAAATGTTATATTGCAATCCACCTCAGAAATGTCCATATATTACATCAGTTACCCATTTATTGATGAAGACAAAGCTAGTCATTGTGTTTCTATTATCTTCCATGTTTCCATGTTGCCATAGCAATTTCCCAGTACTGCGGCATTGTTTTTGGCAACAGTATTGATCCACCTACTTATATTTTCTCTTGAAAAAATGACAATGAAATGAAAACACTGAGGGACACACATCGTCGAGGCAACCGATTTTTGCTCTGCCACTAAATTCAATCACTATTGATTAATGATTGTTTGGTTCTATTTCCATGGTAACAAGCTCAAAAATAACTCCACATGTAGAGTTGGCAGTGTTTCAAATAGAGGCATGGTGGTGAAGTATGTAGCAAGGCCTTGTAGCAAGGCTGTGTAGCAAAGCCATGATTACTGAGTTACATGTACAATGTAGTGTTTAGATAGTGTTATTGTGCATTCATGCTGTGACTTGTACAAGGTCCTTGAAACCGCTCTCCAAAAAAAATGTTAAGCCTTATCCAGGGGTGAGATTGGAGGAAAACAAAAATTCGGAGAGACATAGAGACAACAAAGATTTCAACTTTTGCGATCGTTTTAAATACCACCATCGTGCAAATTGCAACGTCAAAAACAATTTAATTACCTTGTACAAATGTGGATAATATTAAAAAGAATCTAGCCAACATCGATCGTTGAAGACGGTGAAGCAAAAGCGGAGGGTAAGATCGGTTCGTTGCCCACTGCTTGTCGCATCGCGCTAGCCGCGCATTGCACACGTGCATGCATCACACTCCACATGCAACGCACGTCCGTTGCCAGTTTACGATGCAGGCAAAGATGGCGCTTGCTTAGGGATTAGACTTGTACACATCTGCTTCACTACTCGTTACATGGTACAGCGCTGTATGTCATGGCACTTGCGTGGCGACTAGACTTGCACAAGTTTGCTTCACAAAATTACTGAATCAATTGAGGGCGCTCGTTAAAAAAATATGGCCCACTGGAAGGGCAAAAAAGCGGAAAATAAAATGTGGATTGCGGAGCACACAACGAAAAAGTGCAAAAAATCTGGGATTTCACAATGAAAAACAGAAAACTCTCAAATCCGGACGCGTCGGTAAAATTCTGGAAATCCGGAAAATTCCGGACAAATCTCACCCCTGCTTATCGCAGAGTAAAATTTACAGCAAACTGCTGTAGCACTCGTCAAAGGACCAAATTAATACAAGCCTTATATTCAGGGAGAACAATGATATAGACCAATCCGGTAACTAAGGTCTCCTTCCCTGTATATCCGCCATAGCTGGAGGGCTTCCAATGCATGGACTGTGCGTTTTTTGTTGCTGTTGCTGTTAGAATAAAAAGTGGGCATCCATTGGCATTACATGCACGCGACCCGCCCCCTTTCGTGTACGCAATCTTATAAAGACGCACAATTTGTTCGAAGCGCGTCTTTGTAGGATTGTGTACGCGAGGGGGGCACGTCTCGTGTATGTAATGGATGCGCGCTTTTCGTTCCAACAGCAACATATAACGCACAGTCCTTGCACTGAAAGGCCCCCAGCTATGGCGGATATACAGGGAAGGAGACCTTAGTTACCAGATTGGTCTATACTAGAGTAAATAGCTGGGACTTAGAGGGCATTACAATGAAAGTTTACAGTATAAAGAAAGCCAATTTTGTTTTATAAATAGGATATAAAATGGGTGTGGGCAGGGTGTGGGTAATGTTGATGTGACAAAGTGTGTATCATCATAAAGTGTTCTTGTATTATATTACGACCGAGGATAGACAGACAAAGGAATAACAAAAGATATTTTCATGTCCTCGGGCATTGTCTCTTTTGTTCAAAGCAGTCTTTGATCGTATGTCAGAGCTGCCAACCCTCCCGGATTTTGGGGAAGACACCTGGGAAAACAGGTTCATTCCGTGACTCCAAACATATCTAAAAATCCCCAAGGTTGTTAATGGACAATCCAGGAGGGTTTTATCCATGCCAGGACTCACAAAATTAGTAATTTTCTGAAGAATCTGTTGCAAAATCCGGGAGGGTTGGCAGCTCTGGTATGTTAACCCTCTAATAGAGTTCCAAAACAATCTGTGCGTCAAAGGGTTAAATTAACACACCGGCTTACTTGTTTACATAATGTAGCGATCTAGCATCCTTGACAATAATTTGTTGATGGTCGTCGTGAACAAAAAATCATTAAAATGTCACGTAATTAACTAGAAATGTTTAAAATGTTGGACTATACGCTCAGCACTGTATTATGTATCATGTGTTTGTATATAAAGGTGGCATTCGATAGTTTGACACGTGTTTAACCTAGTTTCCTTATTTTTCCCCGACTCATCACACCATGCATGATCCCTCAGATCAGCGCTGACTCGAGGAAGCAACTCGAACGCAACTAGTTGGTTTCTTCAACGTCCGCAATAGTGCTGTTTTTTCTTCGGATACTATTTGTTATCGCGGCAAAGACGCGAACATTTGAGAGATTCTCCGTATCAACACCCACAAACCCTTGTTTTAAAACCTGTTGGCAGGTTCGTCTACAATTTAGAAAATACAGTACACAGTGTTCGTAGGACATTATTTTTCAACAAGAGAAACCAACCGCAATTGACTAAAGCAACTTGCACTTCGCGCTGGTTTCTACAGTTGGAAATAAAACTAACTCACAAGGCCACGATCATGTTATGGGTCTATTTCGAGCACAAAATAGCCAAAGGCCAATAGCCAAACGAGGCTGGTGTGTTCCTTAAAGGGCTTTAAAACCACTCTACTCAGTTAAAGTCATACAAATCTTATTTGGAGCTTGCTTTGGGGGTTAAAACAAAGGTTTTTAGTTTTTATGCTAATGCGAATATGCATATATTCATGACCAAGGTCACGATGTCACAAGAGGCAAACACAGGAAAATCACATTCAACTGTGCACAAAAGATTCCACTTTTTTCTCAATTTTCCTGAAACTTTTGTAATCCATGGCTGTTTGAGTTTGTTTTACATGTTGCCTGCTGTAAGCCATGACAAAACTAAGGGTAGAAACTGCAGCAATTTGCCACAAGTCCAACTTGAAGTCTTATGTTTTTTCTTAACTTTTCCCTTCTGTCTTCCTTATGTGATGCACTCAAAACAGCGCCCTCTGTCTGTGATTTATTGCAATGAAATCTTCAAAGTTGAAAAAGTTGATTTTACATCCAAACGAACAATAGCATGTCTTACTGAACAAGTAATCCGTCATTATGAAGCAAAGATTAGGCACAAAGTTGTTTAGCATGTCACAGGCCCTTTAAATGTGCTCAAAGTATGAGAGAGAGTTACAGTATAGAAACAAAGGGACACACAAAGGATTGTCCTCAATCGTATAGTAAAACATAACTGTATAGTATTTTATATACTCATTTGAGTGTATCATTTGAAGACAATAATAACCACATTACCTCCAGAGTGCTGGTCAGATAGACCAGGTTGGTTTCAAGGACTTCCTTCTCATCAAACTCCATAGTAAGATCCATTGCTCGGGATCCAAGCTTAGCAATGTTCTCCTGTCCAGTCAAATAAAAAGGATTCAAGGCTCTCAGAGGTAGATCTGTGGTTATTCTTTTAAAGTTTAACAATTTAGATTCTCAATCGCAAAGAAATAAAATGTGCAAATGATCCTGTAGTCGAGTGGATCTTAAGTTTACAATAATCAGGAGAAGAGCTTGGGCACGTTCAATAGCACAATACGTACGCCGGTATTGGGTATTTTCCTCTACCTTTACCGTTGAAGGTATTGTCGGTATGCATACGTATTGCGCTATTGAACGCGCCCCAGGTCTGAGACAAACAGCAGACAAGAAAGTCTGGACCACGACAATACTATAATAATAATTTTTTGCTGAAAGGCCCATTGTATCATTTGCAATGACCCAATTTTGTTTTTCATGAGTTGACAAGAAAAACCTTACTCAAAGTGTTGATAGCAATGGTAACAAACACCACATGAATTTATTTCCGTTCAAAATGGTATTTCATGTTGGAAATTGACAAGCGAAGGTGATTTTTCTAAAAAAGTCCCGTGTACGGGACTTTTTTTACCATTCACTTGTACACAAAATCCATATTTTTTCAAGGTTTTCTGAAGCATTGATGCATCCAAGTAGCTAAAATTTCTTCAGGCTAGTTTACCAATAATGTTATACTCTTATTCCACGAATCTGTAAAAAGTTTTCTCTTGCAAATGATACAAATGAGGGCCAGAAATTGATTTCATTTGCGTCAGGGAAACTGAATGTTAATTAAGGTTTGTTTTGCCCTTACCTTACGTAATTATTAACACTGTATACTCAGTGCTTTCCCGAGACACTATGAAAAACTTTATAGCGTGCTCGGGTGGGACTCGAACCCACGACCTCCTGCAAACAAGGCAGACGTCTTAACCACTCGACCACCGAGCTAGCCTTTGTTGAATGGCCGGTTCGAATCATTTCGCAACAGGGATCGCAATTAATCAGAAATTGATTTTGTTTGCGTCGGGGGAAAATGAATGTTAATTAATTATAAGGCCTTTAAGAAATTGTGTTTCTTAAAGCAAAATTTGCACATTTACAAAAGATATGACTAAAAGTTGTATTAAGTGAACAATTAAAAGTCCAATTTGCTCATTAATTTGATATCAAAATGTAATATCTACTGGAGTAGACAGTACTTCCAACAATTATTATAAAGTGTTCAGCGATTACAAAGCGAGGTGCTCCTTGGTAGCCCCAATTGTAATTAGTTTTTTTTTACCTTGACATGTTGTACAAACGGCATGACTTTCTTCATGTATTTCTGGAGCAGTTCAATTGACTTCAACTGGTTAAGAATCTCCTTATTGTCTGGAAAACTGCCGGCATTGCTCTGAAAAGGAACATGGGACAAAAAATTCAATCAATTCAACAAAGTCCTACAATAAGTACAGTGAGTTTAGTATACTGAAACGCAAAAGAAACTTACCACCTTTTTAATCCTTTAAATAGCAACATAATAACACTGCGTGTAGTAATGTGTGAACTAATTTGTGGACAATAGTGTCCTCACTGTCAGACCAAACGGTGTCTGAAGGTCACTTGAACCTTCAATGGTCACTTCATGGCACAGCTGTTGAACAGCTGTTTTGACTGTCAGTGATTAGCCAAGGGGTATGGGATGATTGTAATGAGCAGCACGTGATGTCTTAATGTTGGCTTTAAAAAGGCCAGTGCAAAATGGGCATTTCAAGCAACGTTATGCCACGATTGTCGGGGGATCATCAGCAGCGTGCCCTGGGCATGCTGCAGACATTGAGGACTGAGTGGGACAGAATCCAGCAGCAATCCATCCAAAGACTGGTAGGCAGTATGCGCCGACGATGCACTGCCTATATCCAAATCAATGGTGGCCACACACGCTATTGAAAGGGGACTGACATTGCACCCTCTTCTGTTCTTTACTGTATAACAAACTGATGAAATGGTGTATCTTGGTCAAAAACTTGACAGGTCATCAATAAAATGCCAATGTTTCAATTAGCAATTGTTGGTTTGTTTTATTTTGAACTGTTACAATTTCATTACATTTTAAACAAGTGGTAAGTTTCTTTTGCGTTTCAGTATATTTAGGAGAGGGCAGTCCAAACAGTTAAAGAAAAAAAAACTTGCTTTAAAGGTCGAATTTTAAGTTGTTTTTTTCATGGCTTTTTGAATACAGAAATATGGGTTGTGCTTAGTATTAATCCAATAGCACTCACTGGTAACAAGTAGCGAATCTCATTACTCCTCAGAGCTTTTTGGTAATGTTCCTTATCAAGGTCATTAACCAAAGTTCTCCAATAGTAGCACCCTTACTGAACAAAAAATTTGAAAGAGGATGAGTCAAGCTATGAGTACATGCCTATCAATTGAGGGTGTGTTTGCAGAAACTTGAATTTCACTGAGTTGTAATTGAACAGGGAAGAAATACAGGTTTTTTTTGGGTGCTTTGAGGACTAATGGGTTAATAAAGCCTTTGCATCAGCGGTCCTATTAGTGTGCAGGTTTTCATACTTAAATTACGTGACAATAGATCCACAAAGTGCCTACTCATGCATGATACACAGTGACAATGTGATTGCACCCTAAGATGGCCACCATGCAAAGTCTTTAAAGAGCTAGTATCCCCCTTGACGAAAAATCCAGCATTTGCACCTTTTTCGATAGTCCACATATCCCTCCAGCCGACTTATTTCTATATTTTATCCAATAGGGCGACACTTTTTGTGTAGAAAGTCATGTAAGGGCGACGCGGTCGGTTAGGGCGACAATTTGGCGTAACCCCAATATTTTGGAGGTCAAAAACCATTTTTTAAAAATCGAGAACCATTTTTATTAGGTCTAGAACCATCTCTCTTAGGTATGGAACCATTTTTGGAAGCTCTGGGTACAAAAATTTGGTGTCCAATCGATGTCTTCTAGCCGAAATTTCGGTGGTCGTTTGTGTGTAGACGGCCCCATTAGGGTGACACGCCCTATTAGGGCTACAATTTGGTGTAGCCCCAATATTTTGGAAGTCAAAATCCATCTTTTTCAAATCGAGAACCATTTTTATTAGGTCTAGAAGCATTTTTATTAGGTGTGGAAACATCTTTGGAACCTCTGGTTTACAGAAATTTGGTGTCCAATCGATGTCTTTTAGCCGAAATTTCGGTGGTAGTCTGGCAAAGTCTTACCGGTGGGTCGCCCCTTTATAGCATTAAGTGATACAACCACATATAGGGTATTAGGGAGACACGAGAGGGTTATTATCGGGGTATTAGGGAGACACGGGGTATTAGGAAGACATTGCCATGTCTCCCTAATTCCAAGAAGGTTAAAAACCATTTTTATTAGGTCGAAAACCATTTTTATTAGGTTCTTAACTATTCTTTTTAGGTCGAGAACCATTTTCGTTTAGGTCGAAAACCATCTTCTGTAAGCCTTTTTTTGAGAAAATGTGTGTTTTTAGAGAGCTTTCTACCCAGAGTTGAGTGGTCCTAATTAAAACGCTTCCCGAAAATGTCTCCCAAATGCACCATTGTCGGTAATTATTATTATTATTATTATTATTATTATTATTATTTCTTTCTGGTATTCATACCAAGGATTCCTCAATAGTGCTCATTGCACTGTCACTCGTAAGCGTGAGGAAACCCATGAAGAATTAGAATTAGAAATGGCCAGAGACAACGGGGAATCCCCTTGCTCTTTACGAAATAATGCTCTGGGATCTTTAGAGTGCGTTACTATTACCTAACACACTGGACCAACGGCTTTACATCCCTTCCGAAGGATGGAGCAAGTGTGGTTGAGTGCCTTGCCCAAGGGCACAGGTACCGCAGCCGGATTCGAACATGCAACCCCAAGTTTTCACCCATGATTGCGAGTCAATGGCCCTAACCACTCGGCCACGGTACCCCACACCGCTGTTTATTTCAAATTGTCCGTTTTAAGTGGATAAATCGCAAGCAAAAATGCAAAACGCTCATTAGGTATTAATGATTTGCGCATGACCCCTTGACGCAATCCTGAGAAACACGGTCGACAGTTCCATACGTTCACACACACAAAATTCAGAAAACCTTCTCTGTTCAATGGTGTTTTTTGAAGAATTGTTCTAGTGCAAAAAGCCAAAGATGTGCCCAGTAGTTGTGTGGTTGTATGCTTTACCAGACACCATGGAAAAAAAAAAGAGCAGAAAGATTTTCTTGTTTATTACCAAGAGAGAGAAAAAATTAGCCGCTCGTTCTAACTTGTACCGACCGATGTGCACCGTGCTGTGCCAATTTCAAACACGTGGGAACTACGGCCCGCAGGGACCGTTCAACACGCACTGTGTATGCCGTTTGTTCCGTGACAAAACCACCGGTCGCAATGCTCCAGTATTTACTTCAAAAGAGCTTCACTTTTTTTTAAACAAAAAAGGTAATAGTGGATTATTGTCATATTACATCAAATGTTTTTCACGTTTGTATTTTGAATTACAAGGACAAAACAGGCACATGTGATGAACATTCACTCCGTATATTTTCCATTCAATACTGCACAGGCCGTTTTGTGTTCTTCTCAGGATGACGTCAAACCCTGTTTATCAACTCACCAAGTGACCTCGGGCGTTTCAGAATTTCGGGTGAAGAGGGTCAGAACTGCTTTGCATTTTAAACAAAAGCCTGTCGATTTTTGGTGGAAAATAAGTTGTGATGGTGTTGTAGACACATACACATCCATGATAAACATGAAAACTTAAAAATGTGGACGGGGGGGGGGGGGGGGGGGGGGGGGATACTAGCTGTTTAACAAGTACATCAATATTTTATTTGGCCTTTAAAAAAACCTTGTAATTCTTACGTCATAAAGTTTCTTTAGAGTTGTCAAGACAGCATTTTGCCACGGAGGGTATGTCTTGGCTACAAACAAGGTGCCGTGGGTAGGCTTCGGTGGTGGAGCTGCACCCTTCTGTTGGGTTACAAGATGGAGTGTACACTGTTAAACTTCAATATCAAAAAAAGAAATGCGACGAGTAATTCTTGCACTTTCGCTTTTGCTACATTGTGGGACAACATTTGGAAATGGTAAATGCAGGTATTATGGAGTCATCAAACCTTTGAATTATAACAATTAAATTCTTCAAATTCTAGCTGTGACCAAGTCGGAAAGAAAACCTTGACTGACCTTCCCCTTGGGAGGAATCATGAAGTTTTTGAGACGAAGACGGAAGTCATGAGCTGAATCCATCAGATATTCAGATGACCTCAGGAGTTTGACGTCCACTTCACCGGCCACTGGCCATTTGGCCTTCATAATGGACTCTTTCTGCGGGTCAAGATGATGAAATTTAGATTTCATTTTGACCACATCCTTTCTTAAGAATGGGTTCTTTAGCTTACTATGTGAAAGATGCCAACATTTAAGCATGGCTTATACAATTTGTTTTTTAGCCAATAGACTGCCGAAGTGAATACGTCACCTTTTGTTGGTTGCCTATAGGCAATTGGATCTAAACTAAAAATCACTCAACCGTGTCCCAGTGCTTTTCCAATGGTACTTTTCCCGACGGCCATGATAGTTTGGATCCAATTGCCATGGCAACGCACGTCACACTTCGGCTGTCTATTACGATCTGATATAAGTATAAAATGCAAATTTGTTTCATTTCAATGGTGATTAGGCACCATACCAGATATCGCGTTAATTACTGTGATACATGTAATTGTAAAATACAAAGCTCCCAATGTGGGGTTTTTAAAGGGTTTAGGTGTAATTTGGCATAGTTCTTGTCTGAGGTAGGTGCGCTGCAGTAAATTATCTTTTCGATTTAATAATAATAATAATATTTTTGGTACTGTAAAATCGGGAAATATAATTAAGTAACGACAAAGACATGCTAAAGCTTTTCGACTTGCACTCATTAAAGCAAAACGCAAGAAATGGCGTGGGTACGCTATCGATATAATATAAGGCTGAAGAGCAGTGATGACATTATCAGAATGCTACGCGCTGATTGGTCAGCTGGCAACAGCAGGGAGTACTCTGGCCAGTACCGTGAACTGCTGTTCGGTGCCGATGTGAAGCTTGGTCTTTCCCATAGACTGGAGGATCGCATTAAACAGCTTGTCCCATCCTCCATCCGCAGCAACGTGCCTGCTTCCCGCAAACAGCCGTTGCGTGTCTGCAAGAACGCTCGCAAAGCTGCAACAAAGCCCGAATGCACATCTGCTACAGGACAACACTTGCTTGATCACCCCGAGTGCTCGGAACAATACAGCGAACAGCAGTTCACTGTACTGGCCAGAGCACGCAGTATCATGCATCTCCACATGCTCGAAGCTACGTATATCCACTTCACTAAGCCTGCATTATGCCACCAGAAAGAATTTGTTCACACCCTACATGTAGTCTAACGGCCCATGCGCAGTAGCGTACTCCCTGCTATTGCCAGCTGACCAATCAGCGCGTAGCATTCTGGTCACGTCATAACCGCTCTTCAGCCTTATATTATTACCGATAGCATACCCACGCCATTTCTTGCGTTTTACTCTGATGAGTGCAAGTCGAAAAGCTTTAGCATGTCTTTGTCGTTACTTAATTCTATTTTCCAATAATAATATTGTCCAATTGTAAAAAAAACCGCATTTTACACACAGTCTCAATGCGCTTTAGATTATTACCCCAGGTTAGGGGTCGTCCATAAAGTACGTACGCATGAAATGCAGACTTTTTAGACTCCCCCTTCCCCCCCCCCCCCCCCCCCCCCCCTGTACGCATGGCGTACGCAGTGGCTCCAATCCCCCTTCCCCCCTGTACGCATACGCATTCCATATACCTCAGCATTGGTAAGCATTGGTAAAAATCGTTCAGTACTACATGTATAGTGCTATAACCTATACGTGTAGTACGATTCGCATGTCGCCACGAGTCTGAAATAAATGACAAAATGTGTAGATTTCTTTTGCATTTTATTTTGTTTACTTAAAATGACACATCAAGCATCATTTAACTGGAGATTTAATGGGAAAACCTAATTTGAGGAGTGAGAAAAATGTGAGAAAAATGTGTGGCCTGTCTAATATGTTTTGTACATAAGGTCTGAAGCCATGGTCAACTTGTCCATCCTTTCCCGATTTACTAAAAAGAAATTTTCGGTTTGCGTACATGCGCATTGGCTTGGACACCCCCTCCCCCCCTGTACGCATGGTGTACGCTGTGTCAACAACCCCCCCTCCCCCCTCCCCCCCTCCGTGCGTACGTACTTTATGGACGGCCCCTTATTGGGCTCAGTAATACAATTCCTTAATCCTTCTCAACTCCCTAGGGAGCATTCAGTCCCGTGCAGCTTATGCACACAGGGATTAATCAAACACATCACCTTTCACTATGCACTGACGATAAAGGTCTCGTGCTGCCTTAAAGTGCCATGTTAACACGCATACTCACATGGCCGAGCATGTTCCAGATGTGTTCACATAGATGTGGGCAGATGGGAGCTAGGAGCAGAGTTAAAGGGCCCCTTATTTAGGATTTTTATCAATGAAATCTATGCTTTAAAACCACTCTACTCAGTTAAAGTCATAAAAATCCTATTTGGAGCTTGCTTTGGGGGTTAAAACAAAGGTTTTTAGTTTTTATGCTAATGCAAATATGCATATTCATGACCAAGGTCACTATGTCACAAGAGGCAAACACAGGAAAATCACATTCAACTGTGCACAAAAGATTCCACTTTTTTCTCAGTTTTCCTGAAACTTTTGTAATCCATGGCTTTTTGAGTTTGTTTTAAATGTTGCCTGCTGTAAGCCATGACAAAACTGGGGGTAGAAACTGCAGCAATTTGCCACAAGTCCAACTTGAAGTCTTATGTTTTTTCTTAACTTTTCCCTTTTGTCTTCCTTATGTGATGCACTCAAAACAGCGCCCTCTGTCTGTGATTTATTGCAGTGAAATCTTCAAAGTTGAAAAAGGCCACCTTTTATTGATTTTACATCCAAACGAACAATATTATGTCTTGCTGAACAAGTAATCCGTCATATGAAGCAAAGCTTATGCACAAAGTTGTTTAGCATGTCACAGGTCCTTTAAGGCTTTCCCAAAAAATTAGGATTCTCCAAGTCTTCACAATAAGTTGGCATAGTTGGGGCATAACAACCATACTTACATGGCCTAGCATTCCCCAGATGTGTTCACATAGATGAGGGCAGATGGGTGCTAGTAGTAGAGCTTGGCACTCGATGAATCTCATAATTAGATCGCGATGCATTCCGTCTGTGGCTCGCTCACGGTAACGGTCTCGCGATGCCTGCAAAAGAGTAACAACATCACAGCTCGTACAACACGGCATTTAAGATTTTAGTATTTTGTGTAGACACACAATAAGCCAGAGTTGCCAGAAAGCGAACAGGACTTGGATAAAAAGAGACATTAGACCCCAACAGTGAACTCTTTTACTTAAAGATAGTATTGGTAAACTGTGATTGAAGATATATGCATGATTAAAACCAACCTGAGCAAAAACCAGCTCCGTACTTTGTCTAACTTTTGAGAAAACAGTCAGAAAAGGGTTTGCAGTCATTTCGCCTTAAAACCACTTCACCCTGAACCACAGTCTGTGCACGAAGTGGTTTTGGTTGAAGTGGCATTTGGGCAAAATGATACTTGGGAAAAATGGTTTTGGGGTGAATTGAATTTACATTTTGCGAGACGAAAAATAATTGTTTTGCTCATTTCTCAAAAACCATTTCAGGGGAAGTTTTCTGCCGTCTTCATGTTATATCGTGTAAGTTATGTGTAAATCTGTGAACATTTTTGATTCTTCGCGATACCAATCATGTATACTGCCTTTAAATCGTTTCCCAATGTCTGCCACAGGCAGCAGCTTTCCGGCCGGAAGCAAATATTGTTCAAGCTATTGAGTGGTGCTCCGAAATGAAAAGTTAAAGATAGATTACTGGATTGGAAACTGCTTTCAATAAATTGTGCAAAGCCAGTGTCCTATTTAGGCTGGTTCCTTGGCTATACTGCACAGAAAATGGAGTCATAATACTATGGTAGTTGGGGGACTAGTTTGTTTATATGAGGATGTCTTTGTAAAAAAATGTGTGCGCACATGGATTTTTTTTTAAATTTCAATTATAAAAAGATATCATTTTGGGTGGAATCATTGCATTGAACAGTTGGAATCACGTCTTTCTTCTATACAAGTAAGATTTTTTTCCTGGGTAAATAATTAGCGCTGAGAGTTACCGTTTATTTTTCTAAACGTTTAAACGTCAATTTAACGTTCATTTAAACGTTTAAACGAATAGTAAACATAACAAAAAGTAAAACTTATTACACTTATTATGTGCGTTCGCGCGGCACCACTGACACTTCATTGAATTGGAGCATACATGATGCAGGCCACGAAAGTTTAGCTATATAGTAAACAGTGTTTACCGCCTTGCTTTGAATTCAACAAGATTAAACCGTAAACCAGTAAAATCGCTTCCGCCCGCGAACGCAACTGTACATCTTCGGCTTGAAACCACAAAGGTTACCGACGTACCGTTGGGCTCATCACAACGGTATGCTGCCTGATTCTTACGAACAAAATTGCCGCTTTAGAAATTTCTGGCGGCGCAAAACGGCCAATAGATCTTTGAAAAAGGGAGGATCGTTTTTTCACAAGTTGGTTTCGGATATCCGTTTAGCATTTTTCTAAACGGATAGTTAAATTTCGGTCGTTTAAACGTTTAAACGTTTAAACGTCGCAGCTCTATAAATAATTGATTATAATTTGAGACATTGCAAATCCGACTTTAACAAACCTGAAACTCGAAGAACCCAGTTCTAAGAGCCTCTTTGTACATCATCCTATCGTAGGCTTTCTCAGTCTCCTGTATTCCATGATGCATTTCACTAATGAAGACCCGGTCATGAAAGCTGTCCGTGTTTCCTCTCCGAAGGGCACTCTCTTCAGCCAGCATTTCCTTGGTCCATTCAAGGGATGTGTAGAGGCGCAGGATACCAGCGTCTGCTAAGGATTCAATGAAGTTGGCATCTTCTACTGGGTGGTCACCGGCATCGGCTAGGGCCAGACGCATGCCTGAAAATGAAGAGTTAAAAATTAGGCGTGAGGTCAAAATAGAAACAGTCTGTATACCGGGAAATGGTACATAAACGATACACCGTTGCACGGTTTTCAGTAAACAAGCAAACGATTCAACTTGTCTGGCCAGTAGATAATTGGCAATGTTCAACCCAGCCCACGTTCACTGAACAATAGAGAGCTTATCGGATTACGGGCCATTGTGTGACTACTCCTGGCTGACTTGCTGCCACTGTTTATCACGTGACCGCCCGAACAAGGGTGTTTAACCACAACCCATTCTTGCCCCGGGGTCGCCCGACTGGAGGGTCGGGCAGCTCCCTTTGAAGTCGTCGGCCAGTAGCAGCCTTTTGTTCCCTTCGTGCGGGCGGCTAGTTGTAAACCTGTCAATCATTGACCAACCCAGCAAGTTGGAAACGGTTCCCTTCAAACCGGCACACGGTTTTCTGTCAACAGAGAAACAATTTGAAGAGGGATAAACTTGAATCGTTTACCGGTATACAGACCGTTTCTATTTTGACCTATTTTGATTTTTGCCTTTGATAAAGACTCTGCTAGAGTCAAAACATGAGGCCACTAATTTTACAGCGTCTATTTTGACCTCGCGCCTTACAGAGATGCCAGTTTCTGCATGGGCGGCCATATTGGGTGTAGTCACAATGCCACCATGCATCATTAGGCACTTTGTGGATCTATTGTCACATCATTTCAATATGAAAACCTGCCCCCTGTCATAGCTGGCGGTGCAAAGTGTCTATTGGATGATTTGGTACTGTTAGAGTTAATATTATAAAGCACAAAAGTTACAGCTAGACAGATTCGAAAGGCCATTTTTACAGTGGCTCCACAATCATAGTGCATACGTAAATGTGAAGCACACACATTGTGGCTAGTCACAGAAAGTATTCCAGCCTTCGTGCGATAGATTTAAATGAAGGAGTATAACTCAAGTAAATCTGTGTGTCTGCAAGAATGCTCACAAAGCTGCCACACAGCCCGAATGCACATCTGCTATAGGACAACTTTTGCTTGATCACCTGAGTGCTTGAAACAATACAGCGAACAGCAGTTCACTGTACTGGCCAGAGCACGCTGTATCATGCATCTCCACATGCTCGAAGCTACATACATGTACATTCACTTCAGAAAAACCTGTGTTATGTCGTCAGAAAGAATTTGTACACATGCTACATGTAGTCTAACTGCGCGTGCTCCCTGCTGTTGTCAGCTGACCAATTAGCACACAGCATTCGGAACACTATTCCAGCCTTTAGCCTTATATTATATCGATAGCGTACCCACGCCATTTCTTGCGTTTTGCTTTAATGAGTGCAAGTCGAAAAGCTTTAGCATGTCTTTGTCGTTACTTAATTATATTTTCCGTGTAAATTAAACACACGAAAGAAGAATGCAGTTCTTAAGTTTGGCAAAATATTTCGGTGACTCACCGTCTGCCGAGTACTTTTGCAGAGCCTCGGAAAGAGTCAGAAAGTTCCCCGTTGATTTCGACATCTTCTCATTGTTTAGCAACAGATGTCCATTGGTTCGGACAGCTGCTGGCCAGCGCTCTGGTTCCTTAGGCCACACGGCGCAGTGGTTATAGAGGAAGTATGTGAGGTGGTTGGGTACCAGATCTTTGCCTGAGACGCGCAGGTCGACGCCGTACCAGTACTGGAACTCGTGGCGGAGTTTGTCGAGGGACGCTCGCGGGATTTTGGTGGATTTGGGGAAGGGGGATTTGGAGAAGAAGATGTAGTCCCACACATCGGGGGTTAACTGATTCGTTCTGAAAGAGAATTATAGACGAATCCAGTAACTAAGGACTCCTTACCTGCACGTCCGCCATAACTAGAGGCCATCTAGTGCCGAAGTGTGCGTTCTGTGTTGTTAAATTGAGCAGCACACAATGCGCCCCCTTCAAATACACAGGCTTTGCAAGCTTTCAACAAAAGATGTGCATTGTTCGAAGTGACAACATAATGTAACAGCATATCATCAACACAAAGCGCACAGTTCATGGCACTGGATGGCCCCCAGTTATGGTGGACGTACAGGTAATGTAGTCCCCGATGTCTGAAGTCAGTTGATCTGATCTAAAAGAGAATTATAGTAGTTGGGTTGAGAGTTTGAGTTGACTTGTGTCAAATTAGATGTACGGACCTTGCGTACGTGGTGTGGACTCGTTTTATTTGTGGGGAAAAGTGACGGATTGTGGACTTGCACTCGTTCGCTCAAGTCCACAGTCAGGTTGACCAAACTTGGGAAAAGGGATTAGGGTGGGGGTGGAGGGTTAAAAAAAAAGGTTAGGGTTTAGGAGTAAAGTTTAGAAACATGGATTAGGAAAAAATTGGGGTGGATGAGGGAAGAATTTGGAGAAAACAACGATTTTCCGACCAATTCTCTTAAGTGCACGAATACAAAGAAACGTCCACAGTGCGTACGTAATGCGCGACTATGTGGGTTGACCTGGGTCAAATTGGGACTGAGGTGGATTTGGGAAAGGGGGATTTGGAGAAGAAAATGTCATCCCAGATGTCAGGGGGGGGGGGGAGAGGGGGGTGGTCAGCTGGTGCGCTCTGAAAGGGAATTATAGTGGTTGGGTTGAGAGTTGACCTGGGCCAAACTTGATGGTAGTATCTGGGTCAAACTGGCTTAGGTGTCCCAGTTAAGTGTGATCAAATGACCCAGGTAGAATTGCTAAAAACAATTATCATTCAGGTTTCTACAGAATACATTTTTACAAAAGCAATGGAGATGGGTAAAGTCATGTCCTAAAATTTGAACCAAATTACATATGTGACTCGCTCTGGAAAAAGGTAGAATAAGTCACACAGGCTAGGTCGAGTTTTTGCGACCATAAGAAGAAATCTGTTGCAGATCCACACACATTAAAATACAAAAACACAATGGAAATTCCTAGCTGAACACGGACATTCTGGGTGGTAACTGGGCACCCACCGCTAGGAATTTCCATTGTGTTTTTGTATTTTAATGAGCGTGGATCTGAGAAAATTTATTATACTTTTTTGAGAGCGGGTCACATATTATAAGAGTTGACAAATGACATTAATTAAGCACTTGTTTGTTAAGCCTAGCGTACATCGACATTGCAACTGGAATCAACTCAACTGATCAATTGCTGTCGGTGTGTGCGTAGTGCGCATATCGACAGAAACTGATTAGTTCCGCAACTAGCGGCAACTGGGAGCATCTACATATATATCTACATTTCCAGAACGCGCACATCGACACAGCAACTGGAATCAACTCAACTGATCAGTTGCTGTCGATGTGTGCGTAGCGCGCATATCGACAGAAACTGATTAGTTCCGCAACTAGCGGCAACTGGGAGCATCTACATATATATCTACATTTCCAGAACGCGCACATCGACACAGCAACTCGGTAAAGCGCAGAGTGCATTGCCCTTGCAACTGTGCTTGCAGTTGCTGTCAATGTGCGCGCTCGTGATTGGATGCATGCGAGCAACTGGCAGCAACTAGTTGCACGTACGCGTACATCGACGCAACTGACCGCAACTGGGTACAACTAGTTGCCAGAAAGTAGAACATGAGCAACTCGCGGCAACTGGGATTTTTTCAGTTGCCGGTATTTGCAAGTGCGCGTACATCGACCTTTTTGAGCCACTGATCAGTTGCTCCCAGTTGCCGGAAACACCAGTTGCCACTAGTTGCTTCTAATTGCAAGGTCGATGTACGCTAGGCTTTAAACAGAACCACAGGTTCGATTCCTCATTCAAAGAAACTCTTTGCTCAATTAAATTACAATTTGAAAAGAATTGGACACTTTTGCAAAATGTGAATAAATGTAGCAGCAAACAAACCAAATGCTCAAAATTACGCAAACAATGGAAAGGACCAGTTAGTTTGCTGCCACCACACATCTCAAAAGTGTCCCATTGACGTACGTGATTCCCATTGGACTGGTTCCAGACCCATCAAACACTCCTCCCTGCAGTAGATGAGCAACCGTGTAGTAAGCCATGTAGATAGTGGAATCGGACAGCGATTCAATCAAGTATTGCTCGTCCCATGGCATCTTAGTACCTGAGAAGAAAATATGGATACAAATGAGGCAGTTAAACCAGTACTTAGGGAATCTTTCTGACCAATTCGGTAACTAGGAACTGGGTCATTCCATAAATATGGGGGCCAAAGTGTGACATTTTGATGCATTGGTAAAAATGGCCTTTTCAAGTTAACAAAATATGTTGAAGAAATTTCCATGCAATTCCTGAATAGTGTATGATATTTGAAACAATTTTCAAACATTTAGACATGTCTTGGTGTCATAGATTTGATAATATTCGAGAAAATTGTTTAACGACGTAAGTGGGGACACCAAGGCATTTTTAAATTTACGATTACATTTCAAGTCTTTTTGACCAGGTTCTTTCTGGAAAAGGTAGCTTTTGGTTTTACCCATCTGTAGAACCTGTACCTTATAAATTCAAATTATATTATGAGCGAAATTTCAATAATTCTTCAATATAAATTTCAAAATGTCACACTTGCATTTAGAAGATCGCATCAGTTTATTGAATCGTTCTCGTCATGTTTTGGGTAATATTAACAGGCAAAGGTGTTGTTCGATTTACGAGGCCATATATTGTTCATATGCTGAGGGTAACCGTTCTCTGAAGCCCGGTATTTATAAAAATCAACTCTGGAAGTGTCACGATGTAAAGAAGGACACTGGGTCCCGTATTTATGGAATGACCCATCTCCATTTCTAACCCTTGTGCATATCCAATAGCAAGGAGCCATCCGTATCCAGCACATAAACTGTATGTTGTGTGTTCCCAATAATCCAAGTGGGGTGCTGTGGTCTTGTAGACAGCGCGTCAACATTTCAGGCAATAAATCCATGGTCACTGCTATCGGGTTGTGTCTACAATACTTCACTCCACGTTGTCTCTCTCCACCCAGATGTACCAGCAAATATTGGTTGCGAAACCCAACTAACTGCTGGGGGTAAACCTGCAATGGACTGGCATCCAATTGTTTGAGTCCATAGGATCTGGAGAATGCGTGCTCATGAAGCCAGTCAAAAGTTGCTAGAAAGTTCTTTGTGAAAGACGGGGAAAGAACCACTATGCCATACCCTTGGGCAGGTTGCACATAAACCTTTAAAATTAAACATTAAAGTACTATTCATAAATACCTTAGACAGTTTACGCATCCCTATTGGCTGAGAGCACGTCACGTGGGCAGTCTTAAACTAGCGATAATGACCAGTGATAATGCTCGGCCGGCTGGCCAGTGTTTGTGCCCTAGTCAGCGCGTATACGGAACACGCACATGTACAAAGAAACTGCACGCGCCCGAAAGCAAATTGTGCACTTATATCCGTAAGGCGCGCGATCAAACAAAAACAACATGCACACAGCTAGCAGTTGTACGAACGCTGTGTTGATACTGTGGGTGTAGGAAAGTGAATGCAAAACGACGAGCTAATTTTGGTGAGTTTTACCGATTTACACGAAAAGGTATTTATGAATGGGATTAAAAGTAGGTTTGGCCAATTTTAAACAACCCGTTTAAAACCAGCTAGGGGTCCTGGGCACTGATAATGCCCTCGCCTGGCGGCTTGGGCATTATCAGTGCCCAGGACCCCTAGCTGGTTTTAAACGCATGTTTAAGATTGGCCAAACCTACTTTTAATCCCTAATGTTAGCATTCTTATCAGAAAACTGTGAGCTTACCAAGTCCATATGATCTGGAGCATGCATGTTCGTGGAGCCAGTCAAATGTTGCTAGGAAATTCTTCTTTGTGTCCTCAGAGTACCTTTAAATATCAGAAAAAAAGAAACTTCTAAACATTTTAATATACTTAAAGGTTTGTCAGCAATGCGCGCACTCCAAATTCTTGCCACGAAATATGCAGCTCCATGCCTTTGCTATGGGGCTGCGTATTTCGTGGCACGAATTTGGCGCGCGCGCATTGCTGATGAGCCTGTGCCTTTAACCCTTTGATTGTCTTAGAACTCTAATATTGTTTTGGGTCGTCGCTAGCACTAAAGGGTTAATTTTATTTGTTTAGAGATAATGACAAATGTGACCCGGTACAACATAATCGGGAATAAGTCGCAAATTGACTTTTTGAGATATGTACATGTACACAGTGAGAAAGGAAATTTCATAAGCGTTCTAATGATACCTATCACAAGCATGTAGCTTGTTTGGTTCTATAGTTATGATCCGATAACGATGACAAGCCATCTGTTTACCAAATCCACATTCCAAGAATACCGGCCTTGAAATAAAATACATGTAGATACGTCACCGAAATTGTGAAATAATAAGCTTTCGGACGATACCAAATTCATTCATTCATTCAAATGTACGGGGGTTCAATGAATAATAAGGGTGACAAAATCGGTGTTATTCATAAGATTTTGATTACTTCCTAGAACAAAAGAACACGGACAATTCACACAAATCATCTTTATTTTCATCTTTAAGTATCGTTTTTACAATAAACACATTAATGACGGTAATCTATGACAACTACACTTCCTCAAAGTACCAAAACCCGAAAATCAACTTTGTTCACGATTTCACCCACATACCTAATTGACTGGGCCATTACTCGAAACGGCATCAGCGACTTATTCCTGATTACGTTGTACCGGGTCACAAATGTCCATGAGTTTGGAAAATCCAGTTGCACTAAGATTTTAAAAGATTTTGGCTCCACTAAAGATTCTTTAAATACTGTCAAAATAAATACCCACAAAACTAAAACCAGAAAATTCAATCTTACAGTTCCATTTTGTCCAAAGCGGCAAGAGTCTGCACTTTCCATTTCTCCTCCCCATAGTCCAGGTACCACTGATCGCACAGCGCCACCACGCATTCATCACCAGATCGCGATATAATCCGTTTCTCAGGTTCCATGTAGATAATCGCTTTGTTGGCATCGACCATCTTCTTCTGGACGACTTTCTTTACATCCTGGACTTTTTGACCTTTGACATCTCCTACAATCATGACCTGCAGAGAAAGATGATATGGTCTGATATATCATTTGCAAGATAACACTTTTATGGATTCTTGGAATAAGGGCATAACATATCTAAAGAAGAACGTTTTTTTTTTAACTAGCCTGCATAATTTTCAGCTTCATAGATGCATCAATGCTTCAGAAAACATTCAAAATCCATGCATAGTTTTGTGCAAAGTGAAAGGTAAAAAATGCTCCCTTACATTTCGATTTACAAACCACAGGGCTGCGTTCCAAATACGCGAACGTTTGCAAACGTTGGCAACGTTGGCCAACAATTCGAGTGGAACGTAATGTGCGCCACCAACGTTCTCCAACGTTGGGCAACAAACTTTTGAGTTGTTCGCCAGGCATTTCAAAATGGCACACGCGACATGAAAGACGACTGACGATGTTTTGCAAATTGGAAAATGACAAATAAATTGCACCTTTCGTGGTTTTCTCCTTATCGCTGGCGATACACAATCAATAGCAACGTGTCACATCTCTTCAAAAAATTGGAAAGCAGTGGAAAGCCACATTACAACGTCGGTACGATTGTTGTGACTGTGGGCGCCCCATCTTGACAATGTATTTTGGCAAACAATCCATTCCACATAAACAAACGTTGCCGCCAACGTTAACAAACCGTTCGCGTGTTTGGAACGCAGCCCAGGTGTCGAAATTAACACTGGTCCTGTGGTCCGAGACCAGTAAAAAATCACAAGGTCCACCAGATCCGTCAAAAGCACTGGTCCGATGGACCAGTGAAAACATTTCATGACTCATAGAAACATTCCCTGATGCCTAATCCACAGTAAACATTTCTTACTCAATGCGAAGAATTCCTGGTTACCACAAACAATTCCTGATCGCTTTAGACATTTTCAGATAACTACACTTCTTTCTCTGATCTCTCAGACATGCCCCAGTGTTGGATCAAAAAGCAATCTCATCTATCCTAACAAATGGATGGCTCAAAACATGTTGAAACTAAACCAAGACAAGACCGAATTCATTGCGTTTGCCAACAGTAGGGTTTTATCCTCTCTTTCTACAATTGAGTTGAAACTGGGTGATTTGGTTATTCCCGTTTCCAAATCTGTTCGGAACTTAGGCGTTATGTTTGATGGTACACTTAACATGTCGTGTCATATTGCTTTTCTTTGCAAGTCTATTAATTTTCATATGCGTAATATCTGGCGCATACGACGATTTCTTACAAAAGAAGCCTGTCATCACGCCGTCAGAGCACTTGTCTTGTCGCGCCTCGACTACGCTAATTCACTACTGTTCGGCGCTCGAGAATCTGACTTGCAGCGCTTGCAGCGTCTTCAGAACAAAGCCGCGCGGCTCGTCTTTGCCTGCGGACGGGACCATCCGTCAGCTAACCTGCTGGAGGAATTACATTGGCTGCCTGTTAGACAACGCATTATTTTTAAAATTCTCACTTTCATCTATAAATGCCTGCATGATCAGTCTCCATCATATTTAGTTAACCTTATACAGTTGCTTAAAGGCCCTGTAGATGATCTGTTTTTGAGCGATTCTGCGACTAAAACCATTATAAATCAAAAGAAAGACATCAACAAACTCATCTGAAGAAGTTTCAGCTTTGTCAAATGTACCACGTTTTAAAAAACCATGAAAATCCATATGCATTTTCCTGGTCTTGGCGGGGTGTTTCAAATATTCGTTCTCAGTTGATCGGGTACTATGTGGCTTGCGTCATGCACTCTGCGGCGCACATACTGCGTGTGCGCGCGATCCATAAAAATGCATCGTGTTGGAACACGCACACGGAGTACACAGCGTCCATGCATTTTGGACCGCGTAGATGCGAACCAAAAATAAGTAGATCGTTTGCAAACGATCTAAATAATTTCATCTTTACGGATTATTTTCTGGTAAAATTATATCATTTTGAGCGAAAACCTTTCAATGGGTAGTTGCTATTAATTCAATCTTTACTTTCAGAACTTTTCCCCTGTAAACTCGTCGATTACTTTTTGGGGTCATTGCAAATGATCCACTGGGCCTTTAACTTCAACAGTTCTAACACACTGCAGAGACAGCGACTCCGCTCAGCTTCAGATCGCACCCGGCTTTCCATTTCAAGATCTAAGAGGAAAGCCGGAGATAATTCCTTCAGCATTGCTGGTCCTCGGTTGTGGAACATGTTGTCAGTCGATCTGAGAGAAACTGAGTCGCTGTCCCACATCAAGCGTTCTCTCAAGACTTTCTTATTTCGGTTTCCTTTGTGAATAATGTACCCAGTGATTCCCGTTGACTTCTGTTTTGTTATTTGTTTGTCTTCACCCATTCATTGTTACGCGCTCTGATCTTTGTATAGCGCGATATAAATGCTCATTATTATTATTATTATTATTATCCTGCACTCAATGACCTTAAACCATAAAGTGTTGCAGTATCTCGGTGCCATATTGAAAAGCGCCAGTGGACCACCAAATTTTCAGCAGGACCAGTAGAGTTCTCTAATCTACTGGTCCTTCCGACCAGCATGAAATTCAGGTTAATTTCGACCCCTGAAACCACCTTCAGCTGTTAATTTCTTACAGAAAGTACAATCTTAGACAGAAACGTGGTGTTTGTTACCATTGCTATCAACGCTTTTAGAGTTTTTTCTCGTCAACTCGAAGTAAAATTTTGGATCATTGCAATTGATATAATGGGAATTTTAATATACCTTAATAACAGATTAGGTCGAGTTCAAGGGCCGATTTCATAAAAAACGTGTTAGCACCCGATTTTTGATTAAGCAGCCCTCTCTCCATTTCATAAAACTGTTTAAGCACTAGCAAACCAAACCGCATGCTAACCTACCGATTTTTTGCTACAGAGACACAGATTTCAGCTGTTGTTGAAATATTTCAGTCAGCGACAGGCAAGGGTTTTCTGTGGTACTGATAATCATTCACAAATGGAAACATTACCGATGACTGTACTTGAAAATTTTGACGTTGATACAAGTAAAGCAGACTACAAACGCATTGCGCGTGCACTCTCTTGGCGCGCTTAGAACAAGCTTTATAAAATAGGACCTTGCTTAAGTAAAAATTTGTGCTATGCTTAATCCACAATTTTTGATTAAGTGTAACATATTTTATGAAATTGGCCCCAGGCGGTCTGTTCTTGACACGGGTAACTTGTTCTCGATAGATAGGTGGTGTGTAATCCTGTTCCAAGTGCAGTGTTCTCGTCGTTTGGGTGTAAGTATACCCGTGTCAATAACAGACTATCAGAACTCGGCCTTAGAAATTAACCACCACTACGGCCTGGTTATACCTTGGGCCGATTTCACAAAGTGTTATGATGCATCATAACACCAGTTATGATGGGTAAACCACCGTAACGTGCCTCAAGTAATGTGCATCTCGAGTTAGGAAGGATCATAGACCTTCGTGAAATCGACCCCTCAGCACCTACCCCTTCATAGAAACCTTTAAGGTAGACTTTCTCCTTAGCCTCAGCCAGTTTATCTTTGTCGTTTTGACTCTTAATCTTGAGCTCATCGCAAGCTACAATGGCCGCTAAGGTTCCCATACCGGGGACATCGATTATAGGGATCGGATCAAAGGGCAAAACCATCTCGTCTTTCAGACCGTACTTGGCACGGAACTCCTGTTGACAACAAAGAAAAAATAATGCTTGGTTAGTCTTTGATTTGGGACCAATTTTATAGAGCCACTTAAGTGCAAGCAGTAACGGCATGCTTACCGTAGCAGACAAGTTTTAAAGCGCTATTTCACGGTCGCGGCATGGTTAAAGGCACAGGCTCGTCAGCAATGCGCGCGCGCCAAATTTGTGCCAAGAAATACGCAGCTCCATGCCTTTGCTACCTGGAGCTGCATATTTCGTGGCACGAATTTGGTGAGCGCATTGCTGACGAGCCTGTGCCTTTAAGCATGCGTGCGCTTGGAGACGGCTATTGTTGCGTCACTAAGGTTGGCTCTGCAGTTAAGGCACATTTTCAGTTGCTTACTGTTAACGATGTCTATGAAATAGCCCGACACTCCGTTAAGAGAAAATAGGCTTTTAACCACTTCGCGATGGCGAGGCATTTTCCAATTCATTCCCCTGGAGCGGGGGACTGCACTAGCAGTTTTGGTTATGCAGTATACATGTATGTCTCTGGGGCTGGAGACTTGATGACTAGTTTTTATTTCAAGTCGTAAATCAATCTTATTTCCCAAGTCCAGTCACAAGTCATTTTCTCCAGAGTCAAGTCACAGTCAAAAACCAAAAACTGACTTGACCCCAAGCCAACAAGATAATAGTGACCAGCTCTGTCCTGGTCTAATTAATGAGACTAATTCCGTATAACCGCCCCCAAGACACTCAGAACTGCATATGCAGTTCCCGGTCGCGAAGTGGTTAAGCAGCTCCATGAAATTGGGCCCTGTTTATGTGAAATGAGTTAGATGCACAGTAAGCAGAAATCAGCGGTGTATCCAGAGCTGTTAAACTTTAGAACACATTAGAAATTCTGGGCAGTACCCGAGTACCGCCTGGAATTTTTTTTGCACTTTCGTATATCAATGATCCTGGATCAGCTGAATCAGATAAGTTTAAACTATAAAATGAAATAAGTGATAAATAATTCATTGTGGTAATCAGAAGGAAAAAAAACAAACAAAATACTCATCTGCTGCCTCAAAACTTTGTCAGGGTTGGAACCACGACATTTTTACCACAACCTACAATTGTTTGTCACGCTGTAAAGTTGAACCTAGTTTTTAACATTGCCGTGATGTTAAATTCATAATCGTGTTCGCTTTTGCGTGAAGTATTATCTAGGCTTTAATCCGAGTAACTAGGCTTTAATCCGAGTAACAATGGCAGGGTTGAGTGCCTGGCCAGCAGCCACTACGGCCAAGTTCGATCAAGCGACTATAGTTAGGTATAGTCGACTAGAGTCCCTCGAACGACGGGTAATTTCCGTTGTTCGAGGGACTCCAGTCGACTATAGTGAACTAGAGTCGCTTGATCGAACTTGCTCCTAGTTGAAGCGAAATGGTTCTGGTGATTTCCTGATGGCAATGGTAATAATAGTCTTGGCCCAAGACTGCTCTAGTCGATATTGGTTTGTGTACACGTTGGCCATTCCCAGTAGTGGGCCCTCTTGCAGCACCAACTGACCAGCCCTTTGCTCACTAGAGTAGTCTTGGGAATCTCTCCCGGAAGTTCAGCATTGGGGGCGGTACCGTTTTATGTAAATAGCTGCAGAGGGTTTTATGATGGCACACAAGGGACATGGCATACCACAGATATCTTTGCAAATATTTGCAATGTCGCAATTATCTTCATAAACAAATGTATTTTGCGATGTCATACGCCTTTGCAAACATGTTTGTAAATAGATTCGCAAACATTTGCCAAGAAAATTATGCCACAAAAAATATTAGCAACGATAAAACGGTCATGTTTGATGATTCTTATAAGCCGGGGGGTTTTATGATGGCACACAAGGGACATGGCATACCACAGATTTCTTTGCAAATATTTGCAATGTCGCAATTATCTTCATAAACAAATGTATTTTGCGATGTCATACGCCTTTGCAAACATGTTTGTAAATAGATTCGCAAACATTTGCCAAGAAAATTATGCCACCAAAAATATTAGCAACGATAAAACGGTCATGTTTGATGATTCTTATAAGCCGCCTTATATTTTTCAAACCATTCGAAGCGCGTGCACGCGGTGTATTTGGGTCACGCGCTGTATCTAGGTCGCGCTCGCTGCATTCCGACGCGCTGCTGTATTTGGGTCACTCGCTGATTGGTTCCCTAGGAAAGCCTAGGCAAAAACAAAGAAAAAGTTAAACCTTCCGGGAGAGATTCCCAAGACTACTCTAGTGAGCAAAGGGCTGGGCAGTTAGTGCTGCAAGAGGGCCCACTACTGGAAATGGCCAACGCGTACACAAACCAATATCGACTAGAGTAGTCTTGGGCCAAGACTACAGTAATAATGGCAACAGCGCCAGGAGCACCCTGCAGGGTGGACACGTGCACTATATAAGAATCCACCATTATTATTATTACCACAATTGACATATTTTAGCACTGACATACTCGTTTTAGATAGTGAACCATTGTATGCTTTTTCATTTGCAAATTTTAAAACCCTCAGTTTCGATGACAATTTGAACTTTCTCTATTACCTTCTTGTTTTTGAGGTCTCTGAGTGCAGCATAATCATCGGGTGAATCTGACGGAACACTGGTTACTATACCGGTCCCTTTAGATTCCTTAATGGTCAGCATAGGGAGTGTGTAGATGGTCTTGAACGATGTTAAAGGGGCACTCAGTTTCATCCCCATGATGTCCTAAAGATGAAAATATAATTGCTGCATTTAAAATATACCAGTTTGACTGTACTACAATTAAATTTGGAATGAGAGAAAAATCGAGAGAAGAAAAATAAGAGAAGAATGTCGCCCTCACCTGTCCAACCAGATCAACAAGCACCGTTACAGTGCCATCTACCTTCAGTAATCCCTGATACGACATGTTACGCGCTGCTCGCTGCGTGCTGATAAACACGTCACCATTCTTAGTTTCATAAGCGATGTAGTTCATGTCTGGCCGAACCCAACAGTTGGTCTGTCCGTACATGGTCTCTGGTCGTAGAGTGGCTGCTACTAGGAATATGTTCTTGTTGGACAGTTTCCTGGTAAGAAGAGGAAAAAAAACACCACCTCATTAGAAGGAGATTTTCAGGACTTTGCAGATTGCCTTGTTATAACTCGAACCTTGTATTATCAAGAATAAAAACTATGAAGCACAATGAAAATGGACCTAAACTTTTCCTCGTTACAAGCAGAATGTTGTGTTAGCAGCGCTCTTATTAACCACTTGACGCCGGAGGACGGTTAAAGATAGTATACATGATTGGTAAACTGTTACAAATAGTTTTATCCCCCTGTGTGATTGAAGATATGCATGATTAAAACCAACCTGAGCAAAAACCAGCTCTGTACTTCGTCTAAATTTTGAGAAAACAGTCAAAAAAGGGTTTGCAGTCATTTCGCCCCAAAACCACTTCGCCCTGAACCATTTCGCTCTGAACCACGGCCTGTGTACGAAGTGGTTTTGGGGCGAAGTGGTTTTGGGCGGTGTAGTGTTTGGACGAAATGATTTGGGGTGAAATGGCACTTGGGTGAAATGGTTTTGGGGCGAATTGAATTTTCGCCTCATGAGACGAACAATAATTGTTTTACTCATTTCTCAAAGACTATAGCACTTTAGACAAAGTTTTCTACGGTCATCATGTTTATATTTTGTAAGTTATGCGTAAATCTGTGAACATTTCTGATTTTCGAGGTACCAGTCATGTATACTGCCTTTAAAGTAAGAATACGCCCGAGGATGTAAACACGCCAAGATTTCCGTATTGGTGTAGCGGAGGACTTGTTAACACGTTTAGAAGAAATTCACTTGTTACTGCTTTTAACGTCGACACTCTCAGTAATTTACGAGGAAAATGGGCAAAACAGTTTCTGTTGATAACAAAGTGGCAAGGGGTTGTACAATGACAGTGTATTAACATAATAATTACCGCGCATGGTTAATGAGTTCAGTTGTTTTCCTTCCTCCATGCTTCAACTTAAAAAACCTGTGCCTAAGGACAGTAACCGGTTAACGAGGTTTCACTGTAATGTACAATTGGACATTTTAGCGAGGTGTTTATTTTGGCAAATTTCGTAAATTAAATCGCTTTCGTGAAAATAAAATAAAAAACATGAGAAACTGCACCAGCAAAGCAGCATATTATTCACATCTGCAAAACAAAAATTATACCAAGTGCATTAAACATATTTCACAAAAATATCCGAAGTATTAGAAAATATTGTCCGATACAGAATGCTGTATTCACTTTAAACTGAAAATATAAATCGCAAATTTTTGGTATGGTGTCTAATCACCACAGAAATGAAACAGCCAAACATTGATTGAGAGAAAAATCATATGGTCCTCATTGGGGTTTAAAATCGAGACCTCTAAAGCCTAGCATACATCGACATTGCAACTGGAAGCAACTCAACTGGGGCCAATTTCATAAAACATGTTACGCTTAATCAAAAATTTTGATTAAGCATAGCAGGAATATTCCTCAAGCAAGGGCGTATTTCATAAAGCTTGTTGTTCTAAGCGCGCAAAGAGAGTGCGCGCGCAACGCTGTCGTCTGTTTTGTTCGAACGCGTTCATCGTCTGCTTTCATAAGTAAACGTCAAAATGTTCAAATACCTTCATCGGTTATGTTTCCATTTTGGAATGGTTATCACTACCACAGAAGACCCTTGCCTGTCGCTGACTGGAATAATTCAACAACAGCTGAAAGTTGTGTATCTGTTTGGAAATGTATCTCGAATTTCGCCGAGAATGGCGAAAAAAGAAGATGGCGTCACGTTAGCAAAAAATCGGTAGGTTAGCATGCCGTTTGGTTTGCTAGTGCTTAAACAGTTTTATGAAATGGAGAGAGTGCTGCTTAATCAAAAATCGGGTGCTAACATGTTTTATGAAATTGGCCCCTGATCAGTTGCTGTCGATGTGTGCGTAGCGCGCACATCGACAGAAACAGATTAGTTCCGCAACTAGAGGCAACTGGGAGCATCCAGCTATATCTACATTTCCAGAGCGTGCACATTGACACAGCAACTCGGTAAAGCGCGGTAAAGCTCGGTAACTGTGCTTGCAGTTGCTGTCGATGTGTGCGCACATGATCAGATGCATGTGAGCAACTGGCAGCAACTAGTTGCAAGTACGCGTACATCGACGCAACTGGGTACAACTAGTTGCCAGAAAGTTGCCGTCGGTGTGTGCGTAGCGCGCATATCGACAGAAACTGATTAGTTCCGCAACTAGCGGCAACTGGGAGCATCTACATATATATCTACATTTCCAGAATGCGCACATCGACACAGCAACTGGAAGCAACTCAACTGATCAGTTGCTGTCGGTGTGTGCGTAGCGCGCATATCGACAGAAACTGATTAGTTCCGCAACTAGCGGCAACTGGGAGCATCTACATATATATCTACATTTCCAGAATGCGCACATCGACACAGCAACTGGAAGCAACTCAACTGATCAGTTGCTGTCGGTGTGTGCGTAGCGCGCATATCGACAGAAACTGATTAGTTCCGCAACTAGCGGCAACTGGGAGCATCTACATATATATCTACATTTCCAGAACGCGCACATCGACACAGCAACTGGAATCAACTCAACTGATCAGTTGCTGTCGGTGTGTGCGTAGCGCGCATATCGACAGAAACTGATTAGTTCCACAACTAGCGGCAACTGGGAGCATCTACATACAGTATATATCTACATTTTCAGAGCGCGCACATCGACACAGCAACTCGGTAAAGCACAGAGTGCATTGCCCTTGCAACTGTGCTTGCAGTTGCTGTCAATGTGCGTGCTCGTGATTGGATGCACGCGAGCAACTGGCAGCAACTAGTTGCAAGTACGCGTACATCGACGCAACTGACCGCAACTGGGTACAACTAGTTGCCAGAAAATAGAACATGAGCAACTCACAGCAACTGGGATTTTTTCAGTTGCCGGTAGTTGCAAGTGCGCGTACATCGACCTTTGCTCCCAGTTGCCGGAAACGCCAGTTGCCACTAGTTGCTTCCAGTTGCAAGGTCGATGTACGCTAGGCTTAATGCAGGAACTAGCCAACAGAGCACAATCTAACTTACTGTAGTCTTTCCGGATACGGTTTCAATGCCTTCATTTTAATAAGGGTGTATTCCTGGGGCCCTACGCCTTCCCCCGATTGCCGGTCATGGTCCATACATGGCTGGCCATCTTTAGGGGAGTATATCGTGTTGCGTTTGCCGAACTTGACCTTGCCTAACTTCTTTAAGGTTAGGAAGTGCCAGCGGACGAAGGAATCGTAATATGGGTTGGCGTCGGTGGTGATGAAACTACGTCTCCAGTCGGTCTGTAGGGGGAAAGACAGTGTATATTTGAATGCAATATGGACTTAATAGAAATAGGCAACACTTGTTTGTTGACTGTATTTTGGGTCTTTCTCAGAGCTTATTCTGGCAATCAAGCCCAATCAAGTTAAAGGTACACACCTGCCTACTGTTTACATGATTTAGTGATGTAGCAGCATTGACAATACTTTTTTGATGGTCGTTGTGAAAAAAAACACATCAAAATATCCCGTAATTTACTAAAGAAGTGCAAAATTAACAAAAACGGTCAAAAGACGGGTTATACGCTTTACCAACCGCTGCAACTACGCGCGAGCCTCACGACTTTGTCACAAACGATTCGCTCTTCTCCTGCTCAGGATATCTCCAATTTTCTGCTCACGATTTCACTGGAAAGCCCGGACGAACGAATAGGAATTTCCGTTTTCTTTTGAGGAGTTGGCATCATGTTTTTCTTCACGAACGTACACCGAAGCAACACGCCCGTATGGATGTGTGTGTGTACTCGGGCTATTTGCCGTGCTGCGCGGGGCAAATATCCTACACTCCACGTTAGCCTATCGTAGCACGCGCTCGCTCCCTTTCTCCGGACTCTCGAAACAAACAATTATGTTCGAATTTCCATACTTATGTTTAACTTTGTTTCATACCTGTATAGTATACTAGTCTCTCTTTTGTCAATTACTTGTAAATATTGGGGGGAAATCAGAGTTGAATTTGGTGCAGTTCTGCAGTAACAAACTTTTATACGGCTGGAAATACAACTAACTCACAAGACCACGTGACCTTTCGGAACCAGAATTTGGTTCCGAAAAGTCACGTAACCTTGAATTTTTCAAAAGTGCTCAAAAACGGCCAAATTTGACGGCGTCCTTTCAGGATATATCTAATTTACTCTCGAAGGCGCTTCAGAATAATGTATGGGTCTATTTCGAGCCCAAAATAGCCCAACAAAGCTGATGTGTTCCTTTAATGTTTTTCTACGAACACTTTTTTTATCTTCTCTGAAATTAGAAGTAACTTTAATTAATTCTAAGAAGATAACAAGCCCCCAAAATTGTAACAGATCTGCCAACTCCATGTATGATACATAACACGGTGGACACCTGTTGGTCTGTCTTATAATGTAAGTTACCGTACATGTGAAATTTTTACAGAGAGGTATTTGCTTTAGAGAGGTATGCTCTCATTTGTTAGCCTATCTTCTTAGAACAAGTCAATTTTACTTATTATTTCCAAAGTGTATGATGCAGAAAAAGCAGTAACAACGTTTCAGTCACTTATTGTTAAAAACAAATTCATAAATACCTTAGACAGTTTACGCATCTCTATTGGCTGAGAGCACGTCACGTGGGCAGTCTTAAATTAGCGATAACAAATAGTGATAATGCCCGGCCGGCTGTCCCGCTTTTGTGCCCTAGTCAGCGCATATACGGAACACGCACATGCACAAAGAAACTGCACGCGCCCGAAAGCAAATTGTGCACTTATATCCGGTCGTGTGCGTGCGCGCAACACGCCTGCGTTACGTGTAATGCGCGCGATCAAACAAAAACAACATCACGCACAGCTACATGTAGCAGTTGTACGAACGCGGTGTTGATACTGTGGGTGTAGGAAAGTGAATGCAAAACATGGCACAACGACGAGCTAATTTTGGTGAGTTTTACCGATTTACACGAAAAGGAATTTATGAATGGGATTAAAAGTAGGTTTGGCCAATCTTAAACAACCCGTTTAAAAACCAGCTAGGGGTCCTGCCGGCTCGGGCATTATCGGCGCCCAGGACCCCTAGCTGGCTTTAAATGTGTGTTTAAGATTGGCCAAACCTACTTTTAATCCCTAATTTACAATCAAAGTAAACGCTACCAGAAATAAAATGGCTTACACAATAACGGACAACATACGGTATAGGAGGAGCACCCACCTTGAGTCCCATGCCCATCAGATCCTGCTTGGCCAATGGTGGGAAGTATTCCAGCCAATGATCTGTCTCAGCAAACCGGGGGATCTCCTCCTCAGAAATACCCAGGGATTGCATGATTTCCCATTGATACTTGGCTGGCCCAGTCTTGGCCACAAGCTTGCTCTATTTGCAGAAGAAAAATGAACAAAATAATTGATTACCTAAAAAGTTCACTAACAAATGCCAAGTTTTAACGGTACAATCTACTAATTTGAAGTTAAATACAATTTTTCCACAAACTGAATGGGCGAGAGTTTAGAGATACCAGAAAACTCAGTACACCTCCTGCTTACAGACCATGCTAATTTCACATTTATTTATTCAAATTTATGCATAATAAACCCTACCAACACCCCGTGAAAATCTTGGTGGAAAGCCAAACTCTTCCATGAATGCCAGAATTACAATGTATTTAATTTATTTAAATCTATGCATTTATAAGCCCCACCTTCTTCCTTTTGGCCTTGTCCTTGATGACATCACTCCTTTATCAATCTCATCTTCACCCTCAATGCCTACTTAACCGTAATTTATTCAAATGTTGCATAATAAGCCCCACCTTCTTCCATTGAGCCTTGTCCTTGATATAACTTCCTTCTTTATCAACCTCATCTTCACCCTCATCAGGGGCATTCGAGATGCTTACACCAGTTAACACGGGATTTACACCAGGGGAAGCCCCCAGAAGATGCAAAACGAACGACACAGGGTCTCGCTTTGAATTTTGGGAACACGTGGTCAAAGGTTTGTTGCCTGGTGGGGCTTTATAAACGCGGTTATCCTTTGACTCACGATGAAAAATGAAGCCGGCGCCACGCAAAATAATGAGTTGCCCTAAAGTACAGCAATAAACTTCGTCAATGCCCACAGACATCTACTGATTCAGCAAAATGTATTTACGGCCCTATTCCCTCCTATTTTGTGTCATAAATCTGTGTTTTTCTTCGTACTCGCGTCACGATTCTAAACTGTCCGCCATGTTTTACTACTCGCGGTTACTAGATGACGTCATTACACCAGAGACCCAGCCGCGAGCTCAAGCAGTAGTGGCTGCCACCGGGGCGGACTCGTGTAGCACGTGATGGCTAAAAGAACGCTCCGGTGTAAGTTGGTGTTACCCGGTGTCAGCATCTCGAACGCCCCTAATGCCATACTCAATGCCATATTATTAATTTATTAAAATTTATGCATACAAACTCACCTTTTTCCTTCAGCCTTGTCCTTAATGATGACATCACTTCATTCTCAATGCCATACTTAACATTAATTTATTCAAATTTATGCATACTAAGCCCCACCTTCTTCCCTTTGGACTTGTCCTTGATGATGACATCACTTTCTTGATCAATTTCGTCTTCACCCTCGTCAACTCCTTGTGGGAATCTTGGCGGACAGCCAAAATCTTCCATCTCTCGTTTCAGTTTGTCAGCGCATGCCTGCAGTCAAATGAGTTTTACTTTTTTTAAATCTGCAAGCGTCGCAATTCAAGAATTCACATTATAAAGTTATAAACACAACATCTGGTATCGAGCCTTGTCACCACTGAAACGAAACAATCAAACTTGGAATGAAAGAAATTACAAAAATGATTATAAAGCTATAAAAAATTGGATTGGTCAGAAATTACTGGAATAGCTTGTGACTTAGTTTCTGCATTGGACTTTTTCGGGAGGTTTTACCGAGACGATGATCAATAATAATAATAATAATATAGATATTTATAACAGCGCCTTACGTAAAATACCTCAAAGCGCTTCACAGACCACAACACCACCCAAAAAGACTTTACAAAATCAAGTTAATTTATAAAAATAAAAAAATATATTAATCTACATAAATGTAACGACATCGCAATCAAGGCAGGTGACAAGGAAACAGTTTTCAGGGGATACCACAAGAGGCGGGTTATGGAGAATCCCCCAGACACACAGTACCCTGTCTAAATGGTCCCGCATTGCTATATTCTACTGCTGTCCCTATTTGGACACGGGAAAATTTTACCGAGACCGTAGGAGAGCATGCGCAGTGTCCTTTCGCAGTTTGACCTTCACGGCCCAAAACGAACGCTTCCAGAGCGCTTTTACCGATTCGCTGTGTCCGCACTGGACTTATCGTCTCGGGAAAAGTTCCCTGGTCATTTTTTCTGGGCAGCAGTTGGCCAGGAAAAGTAACCGCTGGATTTAGGAAAAGTTACTGAGAGGAAAACATCCTAGGCTGTCCGCATTAGACTTAAAATGAGAAAAGTACCCATTGTATTGGTTAGGCCAAACAAAATAAATGGTGCGTTTACGATAACGGCCTAAAAAAAATCCAGGTAGGTAGGTAGGAAAATAATTTTATTTTGGCATTTGTTTCTACATTTCAGTTAATATATTTTTGGGTTTTTTTTTTGCAATGTTTGAAACTCACTATTAACACTATTAACCATGTTCATGTACAAGTGCAAAAAATGTTATGTTCGTTGTAAATTATTGCAAATAGTGCTCATTTAAAATTATCAACTTGAAAATTGGCAATAAAAAGTTTGAGGTCGGTAATTTGGCCTCAAATTCCAGGTAGGTCGGGTTACCGTAAACACACCATTTATTTTGTTTGGCCTTAGTTTTCCCCAGTCAAATACGGACAGCCCTTGTGATTGGGATTAAGTGACTTTTGGTGACTGTATTGTGACAACAGAACTACAATCTTACCTTAATTGGCATGCCAGTACAGTGGAAAGCAAAGGGATATAGACATCGTTTGCCTTTCATACGTTCATAACCCACTGCAAACTGACAAAGGGAAACAATAAGGACAATGTTAGGAAGAGCTGTATACAGTTTGTACATTTTGGCATAGAAAAACTCTACAATATTTTTGTGGTTAAAGGAACACACCGGCTTACTGTTTACATAATCTAGCATCCTTGACAATAATTTTTCGATGGTCCTTGTCAAAAAATAATATCAAAATGTCACGTAATTAACTAGAAATGTTTAAAATTAACAAAAGAGACAAATGTTGGGCTAAACACTTTACCAGCTGTCGCGATGTATTATGTATCATGTGTTTGTAAATAAATAGGTGGCGTTCGATATGGGTCGACACGTGTTTAACCTCGATTCCTTGTTTTCCCTGACTCATCCCACAATGCATAATCCCTGAGGTCAGCGCTGACTCGAGGAAGCCACTCGAACGCAACGTTTTGGTGTCTTTAGCGCCATCAATAGGTCTATGCTGTTTTTTTCTTCGGATGTTATTTATTGCCACGAACGCGAACGCAAAGCGAAGACACGAAAATCTGAGATATTCTCTCGTCCATATCAACACCCAGAAACCCTTTTTATGAAATCTGTTGGCAGATTTGTGTACAAATTGGAAAATACGGTATGTACATAGTGAGTGTTCGTAGGACTTTTCAGGACCAAAATCTGGTTCCGAAAAGTCACGTGACCTTAAATTTTTTGAAAAATGCTCAAAAACAGCCAAATTTGACGCCGTCTTTTCAGGATATATCTAATTTACTCTGGAAAGCGCTTCAGAATAATGTATAGGTCTATTTCGAACCCAAAATAACCCAACAAAGCCGGTGTGTCCCTTTAAATGTCACAGCTATTTGCACATTGACTACATGTTACAGTGTAAACATTTACCGATACATGTATGAACATGATGCACTCAGGAGATTTTTTTTGTCATCTGAACTGGACTATTGGACTCTATTAAAATGGTCTCGTCAGTTTTCTGGTTGAAGGCTGGCCAGTAAAAGGGACTACTGGACTTGAAAATAATATCTGACAACTAATGTTCCTGGACAGTCCACACTGGAATTAATATGGTTACAGTAAACACATTCAGTTTACTGAAAAAAACAAATTCATCATCCTGTGATGAGGACAGGGCAATTGAGGACAACTACAATTTTTTGTGTTGAAGAGACTGAACATATGATTCTTGCTATTGAAGGTACCGTAGAACACATGATTGGCAAACCGTTACAAATAGTTTCATCTCCTTTAAGATATACATGATTAAAACCAACCTGAGTAAAAGTCAGCTCCGTACTTCATCTAACTTCTGATAAAACAGTCAAAAACTGTGTACACTTCTGCCCTGATTTTTGGGCAAAGTGGCATTTAGGCGAAGTAGTTTTGGAGGGTGAAGTGGTTTTGGGGGGGCGAGGCGGATCAGGGCGAAGTGGATCAGGGAAAAGTGGATCAGGGAAAAGTGGTCCAGGGCAAAGTGGTTTTGGAGACCAAGTGAATTTTCGTCTCATATTTTACTCATTTCTCAAAGACTATAGCACTTCAGACAAAACCATTTCAGAGGAAGTTTTCTACGGTCATCAATGTTTATATTGTGTAAGTTACGTGTAAATCTGTGAATGTTTCTGATTTTTAATAGAGATACCAATCATGTGTTCCACCTTTAAACATACTATTTTATTTCTTTGCATAAGTGTAACTTTCTTACATACATAAAGATTTGATTTCATATAAATGCTGTGAATTTACCTCACACTTTGACAGTGTAAATGTATGTCCAAGGTGGAGACGTCCATTCATGTAGGGATAGGGAAAGCACACCATGTATTTATCTTTCCTGTAAATCATACAAAAACAGTTTACAATGGGCTACAAAAGTGCCAGGATGTTTGACTGAGAGAATGTGAGACCCGCTCTGGAAAAAGGTAGTATAAGTCGCGCAGACTAGGTCGAGTTTTCACAACTATAAGTACAATTCAACACCGGCTGGCTTAGTGGTCGAGTGGTTAAGATGTCTGCCTTGTATGCAGGAGGTCGTGAGTTCGAGTCCCACCCGAGCACGCTATGAAGTTTTTCGTAGTGTCTTGGGAAAGCGCTGAGTGTACAGTGTTAATAACTTTGTCGGGTAAGGGCAAAAACAACCTTACTTAACATTCAATTTCCCCGACGCAAGTTATAATCAATTTCTGACTAATTGCAATCCCTGTTGCGAAATGATTCGAACCGGCCATTCAACACCGGCTAGCTCGGTGGTCGAGTGGTTAAGACATCTGCCTTGTATGCAGGAGGTCGTGGGTTCGAGTCCCACCCGAGCACGCTATGAAGTTTTTTGTAGTGTCTCGGGAAAGCGCTGAGTGTACAGTGTTAATAACTTTGTTGGGTAAGGGCAAAAACAACCTTACTTTTAACATTCAATTTCCCCGACGCAAGTTATAATCAATTTCTGACTAATTGCAATCCCCGTTGCGAAATGATTCAAACCAGCCATTCAACACCGGCTAGCTCGGTGGTCGAGTGGTTAAGACATCTGCCTTGTTTGCAGGAGGTCGTGGGTTCGAGTCCCACCCGAGCACGCTATGAAGTTTTTCATAGTGTCTCGGGAAAGCACTGAGTATACAGTGTTAATAAATACGTCGGGTAAGGGCAAAAACAACCTTACTTAACACGTTTATTAAATTACAAAAACACAATGGAAATTCCTGGCAGTCCGCAGATACCGCCTGGAATGTCCGTGCTCCGTCTGGAATTTCCAGTGTGTTTTGGTATTTTAATGAGCATGGATCCGCCACAGATTTCTACTTATGGTTGCGAAAACTCGACCTAGCCTGCGCGACTTACACTTTCTTTTCCAGAGCAGGTCATGTATGGAAACTAGCCTTTACATAACAATGTGAACAATTCTAGGAAAAACCTCCGTACATGTTTACCAGTTGCGACTCCACGCATTAAGTCCATGGAGCAATTGTTAGAAAGAATGGGTGAATTTTATGACATGACCTTACCGATGACCTTTGACCCCACTCGGAGCATCCTCTTCAACCATCTTCTCTTGATCTCATCCTGCTTGGACAACCTTCTCAATCTACAACGTCCGTTTATATAATTTACCAATCAGTAACATGACCTTACCCATGACCTTTGACCCCACTTGGAGAATCTTCTTCAACCATCTTTTCTTGATCCCATACTGCTTGGACAACCTTCTCAATCTACAACGTCCGTTATTCTAATATACCAATCTGTGACATGACCTTACCCACGACCTTTGACCCCACTCGGAGCATCCTGTTCAAACATCTTCTCTTCTTCCCATCTTGCTCGGACCGCCTTCTCAATCTCCTGCAATGTCCGAACCTTGGCAGTTCCTTTCCGTCGGCTGTCGGCACTGTCAGCCATGATTCAGTCTCTAAATTCCAACAAGATTTTCATTTAATTTAATAATAATAATAATAATGAATATTTGTAATGCGCCGGTATCCATCAAAAAGATGCTCAGGGCGCAGCAACACACAAGTATGAAAAACACATGTAAATATCACAACCAAGGTACCAAAATATTAAATTAATATAATTTTATAAAATATGTTTTAAGTGATGATTTAAAGGAGGCCATAGATGTTGAGAGTTTGATGTGTTCCGGTATCTTGTTCCATAATGTTGCGGCTGCTGATGCGGCTGCTGAAAGCGGCTTTCCATGGTAATCATGGTAATAGGGGTACATTTCAAAAATAAGTACATGTAGAACAATTGTAAAATACTCTGCAACTCAAAAATGACCTCGTTGTCCTTTGACCGGTTCTCAGACTTCCCTTTATGAAACAATCTTTGGAATCGGAAGCCACACGTAGGGAGGAAAAAATAGAAAGAATTGAGAAGTTGATCATGGATATTTTTCCTTAAAATGACTTCAATAAATCAAGTATCAGCATATCAGTATGCCCAAGTGCTGATTTGATAGAAAAACCCAAATTTAAAGGGCCCCTTATTTGGGATTTTTATCAATGAAATCTATGCTATAAAACCAATATACTCAGTTACATCATGTACATGTACATTCAAAAAATCCTATTTGGAGCTTGTTTTGGGGGTTAAAACAAAGGTTTTTAGTTTTTATGCTAATGAAAATATGCATATTCATGACCAAGGTCATGATGTAACAAGAGGCAAACACAGGAAAATCACATTCAACTGTGCACAAAAGATTCCACCTTTTTTCTCAAACGTCCTGAAACTTTTGTAATCCATGACTGTTTGAGTTTGTTCTACATGTTTCCTGTTGTAAGCCATGACGAAACTGGGGGAGAAAACTGCAGCAATTTGCCACAAGTCCAACTTGAAGTGTTATGTTTTTTCTTAACTTTTCCCTTCCGTCTTCCTTTGAAGTGATGCACTCAAAACAGCGCCCTCTGTCTGTGGGTTATTGCAATGAAATCTTCAAAGTTGAAAAGGCTACCTTTTATTGATTTTACATCCAAACGAACAATAGTATGTCTTGCTGAACAAGTAATCCATCATATGAAGCAAAGATTAGGCAAAAAGTTGTTTAGCATGTCATAGCCCTTTAATTAAAGTGGGGGGAAAAATCAAAGATTTTTTTAGGCCAAATAAAAAAAAAACATAGTAGTTTCTTATCACTGCGCAACCTTTTTTGTCGCCACATCAACAAATTTAGTTTTTAGCATAAATGACAAAAATCTCACAAGATTGATCTGTGGTTCAAACGCAATCGATCTAGCAAGCGTGTATACGTGCAATCTCTTCACACAATTCTGTTGGTCGCACATCCTGGCACTTTTGTGACCGGGTGTCATATGCCTTTGTATATGGCCACAGCACCGTGACTGGAGTGAAAACAAATTCGTTCATGCTTAGATATGTGTACATGCATGTTGCGTAGACAACAGCTTAATAAACCTTATCAACATTCTCAATGCATTATGGGATTGGATGACAAAATTTCCGAGCCAAATGTGCATAAACCTATGAGGCAGATGCCAACTCTGCAACATTTTTACTCATTTTCACAAAAACCAAAGAGTTCAAGAATCAACCTCCCACCACTTTATCTTTGACACATATCAAACATACTGACAAACCTGTCCCGAAACAGAAATGTTGCAAATGCTAGAAATCATCGGGGATTCCCTTCGTAGTGGTAGAGTCCGAGTATCGCGCTCGGTATGCACAATGCAACACGCACCGTATCGGCACAGAGCTGGTTGGATTGAGTGTGCTGCACTGCAAGTCCATGTACACGGACTCCACTGGTAAAACTGTTCAGTTTCACAACACATTCCTGCCGTTTCTGAAATTGCGCATCATGAAAAATAAGCTCTATTAAAATATCACAACATTGTTCAATTCAAACTTTTTTAATAGATACTAAAAATAAAGCATCAATAAAACGATTTTAAAAAATTCATATTACCGGGGGAGTCCATGTACACGGATTCGTGTGCAGCACACTCAATCCAACCAGCACCGTGCCGATACGGTGCGTGTTGCATTGCGCATACCGAGCTGCGAGCGCGGTACTCGGACTTTACCACTACGAAGGGAATCCCTGATGATTTCTCGCATTTGTAACATTTCTGTTTCAGGACATGTTTGTCAGTATGTTTGATACATGTACATGTATGTGTCAAAGATAAAGTGGTGGGAGGTTGATTCTTGAACTCTTTTTGGTTTTCGTTAAAATGAGTAAAAAGGTTGCCGAGTTGGCATCCGCCTCATAGGTTTACGCACATTTGGCCGGGCAATTTTGTCATCTAATCCCATAATGCATTGATCGAGAATGTCGATAAGGTTTATTGTCACCATGGCATGGGCTAGACCCGTGAACTTAACCTCCGCCCTGGCGCCGTTTCCAACCCCAAATCTGTGGCAAACTCATGCAAATGAAATTTGTCCCTTGGCTCTGATATTTGCTCAATAGGTGCACTCGCCCAAATGTTAAAATATTTCGAAGAGTACGCATCGATCCGATGTCTAGTTTCGGTGAAATCGTGGGGCAAAATTTAGACCCTCCGTGAGATAAAATACAGACTGTTTGCCCCAAAATCAAATATGCGCATGCGCGAGAGCGGAAAGGTCAACACAAGCTAGACTGGTTTTCTGTCCTCATATTTACTTCCCCATCGTCGTATACAACGAAGGGAAGTAAGTATGAGGACAGGGAACCAGTCTAGTGTTGACCTCATTTTTTTCCCTCCAGCCCTACCGGAAGTGACGTTGCGGCGACCGACAGAATAAAACACTAACCTGTCTGACACTTGGAAATTTTTCTGCCAGTCTCATACATTTTGCACAAAGTTTGACAGTAGGGCGCACGTCCAAAAACGGGGACATCCCCGATTTCGAGGAAGTCCTGGTTTTCGGGGACAAAATCTGTCCCCCCATAAAGGAGAATGTCCCCCAAACACAGGACAGATTTTTTTTCTAGCAGGCTTGTGGGTTACACCCTTGACACTACATGTATGTAGGGTCTTTTAATTGGCCCCATTGGATTCCTCATGAAAAAATCTTCAAAGCTGCCATTTAAAGGCCCAGTGTATCATTTGCAATGAACCCAAAAAGTAATCGACGAGTTTACAGGGGAAAGTTCTGAAAGTAAAGATTGAATTAATAGCAACTACCCAATGAAAGGTTTTTGCTCAAAATTATATAATTTACCAGAAAATAGTCCGTAAAGATGAAATTATTTAGATCGTTTGCAAACGATTTACTTATTTTTGGTTCGCATCTACGCGGTCCAAAATGCATGGGCGCTGTGTACTGCGTGTGCGTGTTCCCAACGCGATGCATTTTTATGGATCGCGCGCACACGCAGTATGTGCGCCACAGAGTGCATGACGCAAGCCACATAGTACCCGATCAACTGAGAACGAATATTTGAAACACCCCGCCAAGACCAGGAAAATGCATATGGATTTTCATGTTTTTTTAAAACGTGGTACATTTGACAAAGCTGAAATTTCTTTGGATGAGTTTGTTGATGTCTTTCTTTTGATTTATAATGGTTTTATTCGCAGAATCGCTCAAAAACAGATCATCTACAGGGCCTTTAAAAACACAAATCTACCGTTTACTTTTCAGGTTACAATCGGAAAATGAAGGCAGGCATCATTAATTGATACTTTTATTCTTACTCGAGTTGTGGAATCAATCAAAACAACTTTGTATTGTGCACAGTTGTCTGCATGTAATCGATACTGGTTATGTTTACAATACAATTTGGTTTGGCATGCTGCATATAATCAGATTGCGTCACCAATGTCCCCCAAAACGGAGACAGTCTTTTACTCTTAGAAAGGCAGGACAGTTCCATGTCAGTTGTCCCCATAAAAGGGGACAGTCTTCTGGAATGTCCCTGTTTTTGGAAGTGCGCCTCTACTGTTTGAAGCCATGGTCAACTACTCAATTCTTTCCTTTTCCCGCTAGCCTTGTTGAATAATCAGGTCAACTCGACCGTTTACCAACTCGACTCGTACCAACTCGACCGTGTACCAACTCGACCACAAACCAACTCGACCGCGTACCAAACCAACTCGACAGTCACCGCCGCGACGACAGCAACCCGGGAGCCGGCAAAGACATGCCGACAAACTCGCGGCCGGCCGCGTGTCATGTTCAGTGTGCGAGCGAACCGACATTCACCGGCCGAATCCAGCGACGCGACACGTACGGCTTCTCCTGTTTTGCATTTGTATGGTCGAGTTGGTTTGCGGTCGAGTTGGTACGCGGTCGAGTTGGTTGACGATAGATTTTTTCCCGGTCGAGTTGGTCCGAGCATGGAGGAAGCTCCTCCATGGTCCGAGTCGAGTTGGTATTCGGTCGACTTGACTGACATCCAATCGGAACCACGTAGGGCCTACGTCCGGAAACTGGGCAAAACTTACACTCTTTACTGCATTGATTTGAAATGTCAAAGTAAGTCAGTTATAGTATAAATTCGGTATTTTTTTCATATACATTGAACACCGATTTGGGTAAATTTATATGTTGGAATCGATAGCTTATTCAATTCTAAGATATACTTCCCACTGACACTTCCGTCGCAAATGTTGCATTTCTGAGATAAATAAATGATAAAATTACTGCATAAAGTAATGCACAAAATGACGTGGCGAGCAGTCTGTGCGTAAGCGCGACAACAGAGGGCGCTGCGCGCGCGCGTGAATGGTTATCTTGTGCACTAACTGAAGGCAATTTTTGAGGAAGAAAACGTGATTTTTCTACAGAAAAGCAACATTTGCGATAAAAAGTGCAAGTGGGAAGTATATCTTAAAATTACATTATGTGTTGATTCCAGAAGGTAATTTCCTTAAAATCTTTGTTCAATGTATACGAAAAAAATACCATAAATACTTACAATTCCTTTATTCTACCACTCAGCTTTGTATTTCTTACAAATGTGATGAATGTAAGAGTTTAGTTTCACTTTCAAGGTTATGTTATCAACATATGTCATCATCCACAGGCGCAGGCCACATGGTCATGGGCTGTAGCGCCCTCAAGAGTTCGGAATAAATTCTGGGGCCAATTTCATGGCGCTGTTTAGCAACAAAAAAGTTTAACCGTGACAGAATTTGTTTTCTTTGTAAAATGGGTTATAACAACCAAAATTGTACGTCAAATTGTGTTTTTAGCAACAGTAGCAAAATATTAGTAAATACACATCACCTCACATACGATTTTGTCTGGCAACCCTTTTCGCAAAATAAAGCAAAGAAATTCTGTGCTAAGCAAACATTTGTGCTTAACAGCGCCATGAAATTGGCCCTATAGACTGTTTTTGGAAACGACGTGACCAGTGACAGGGTCACTAATCTTCCTGATAGACAGCCGAAGTGTGACGTGTCCATGGCAATTGGCTCTAAACATCATGGCCGTCGTATAAACTTAAGCACAGGGACACGCGGTTTAGTGATTTTTAGTGTAGAGCCATTGCCTAGGCAACTAACAAAAGATGACGTATTCACTTCGGCAGTCTATACATTGACATAATGATATAACGCCCCCAAAAAGTTTAAATTTGATGAGGAAACATATGATCTTGGCACTGAGAAAAGTTCAAGCAGTTTTCGTTGAAAACATGATTTTGTTTGCTATGTCTTGCCCTAAAAGCTAGTGCATGCAAGGAGTAAACGTGTATGGTATTTTTCCCGCCAGGAGTAGGATAGACGTGCGTTAACTTATACAAAAACCCACATCTATATTTTCGGCAGAAAGATGGCCAAAGCCAATCTTGCACCTTGTCTTACGTAAATCACAGTCTCATTTATACAGCTAGAATCCCCCCACCCCCCTAAACAATTTTTTAGTTTTTCTGTTTATTCTGTTTTTCACAAAAAATCTACAGGCTTTTGCTTAAAACGTAAAGCAGTTCCGACCCTCTTCACCCAAATTCTGAAACGCTCGAGGTCACTTGGCTTGTTTATCAACAGGGTTTTGACGTCATCCTGAGAAACATACAAAACGGTCTGTGCAGTATTGAATGGAAAATACACGAAGTGAATGTTTATCATGCCTGTTTTGTCCTTGTAATTCAAAATACATGTAATATGACAACAATCTACTATTACCTGTTTTGTGAAAAAAAACGATGAAATTGTGGCTCACAATGAAGCTCTTTTGAAGTAAATACTGGTGCATGATTGCGACGGGTGGTTTTGTCACGGAACGAACGGCATTCACAGCGGTCTGTGTACAGCATGATACGGTCCCCTGCGGGCGTAGTTCCCACGTGTTTGAACATCGGCCGTACAAGTTATAGAATGAGCGACTCATTTTTCTCTCTCTTGGTAATAGAAAAGAAAATCTTTCTGCTCTTTTTTTTTCATAGTGTCTGGTAAAACATACAACCACGCAGCTACTGGGCATATCTCTGGCTTTTTGGAACAACAAAATTCTTCAAAAAACACCATCTGACAGAGACGGTTTTCCAAGTTTTTGCGTGTAAACGTATGGAGCTAACAATCGTGTTGACTTCTTTTTCTCAGGATTGCGTCACGGGGTCACGCGCATATCATGAATACCTAATGAGCGTTTCAGAAATCGCGAAAATCTCATTTTCGAAAAGCACACTTTTGCTTGCAATTTATCCACTTAAAACCGACAATTAAAAAATAATAAAAATCCACGTCGGCAAGAGGGATGTTTGGACTATCGAAAAAAGCCTAAATGCTGGATTTTCGTCAAGGGGGATTCTTCCTCTTTAAGAGAAACTGCGAATTAAGCTCCTTAGGAAGAAGCCAATATTAAGAATGACCATTCAGTTATCACCTGCTATTGTTACACGGGAAATTTCATTTTAGCAATGACATATAATCCGGCAAGACGGACTACCGCACATTCTTCAAGCCGGAACCACTAATTAAAGCAGTGTAATTCAAAGCGCCATTGTTTTCATCTCGGAGGGAAATGAAGCATCTCCGCACTGACTGCCACTCCCGAATCACTCCGGCAAAAGTGGAAACTGAAGACAATGTGTTTTAGAAATTTGTTTTGCTTTTGCGAAAGGCGCCACGCCCTACGGCATCGGGTTTATTGTTTCTTTAATTCACACTCTTTCAGTGCCGATGTAGCTCTTTCATCTTCTTAATGATCAAACGTATGTATGGATATTATTCAGAGTTGGTACCAGAATGATTTCATCAAAGGACACAACCTATAGACCGTATCGAATAGCTGCCATCTTGTGGGGCAGTGTCTTTGTTCTTTGGAAATATGCATGGTGCACGTTTTGAATAAAGTTGCCCTACAAGATGGCAGCTATTTGATACGGTCTATAACTACCAAGGGGCAACGTTCGCGCAAACTGCAATCACAAGATAGCATGACACTTTTTTGTTGGGTGAGGGGGGGGGGGGGGGGGGGCGGGGGTGGGGAGTGGGGGGGGGGGGGGGTGGGGGAGAGTTGAACGTTCCCTCGGCGTCCCCTTTTTGTTTAATAAATAAGTTGGGACAGTCCCCTTTCCTCGCGGAGCAACATGTACCTTCAAGAGAAGAAAAGGGTGGGGTGCCGGGGCAATGGCAACTAAGAGTCACCTGTAACCTAGCCTTATTAAAGGTACGTGTTTCATAAATCGCACCTTTTTGCTCCATAACCAAGTTCCAGCAAACCGCACAAACATTATTATTTCCCAAGACACAGATAATACCTACTTAAATATAATGATGACCGCTCCCTGTTATGTCTACATTAATATTGTCCCTATTTTTGGCGTCCGGTGGAGCACTAAATAGATCGTTTCCTCACATCTTGTACCCATTAAGATCCCAAACAACACGTCTTTAATACGTCCTCAACATTAAGATCGGAACTTAGTCACCGGGAAGTTAAGTTAGTTTGGTGGTAAACTTCACTATACGCAGTGATCATTGCGCTGGCCGGACCGACATGCCAGAAATTAGATTAAGATTTTGTCGGTGTTGTCCCGAGCACTACTTCGCATGATTACATGTCTAGGAGAAACGGTGGAATAAATACATCGGTAGTTGATGTGGAACCGGGAGTTTGTCAAAGGTTTCCTTCGGGGTCGGACAGACGCAAGAATTCGTGTCTGTATATAGGCCTAGGCCTTCTACTTGAAATTTTAAGGAGGACATTCATAGTGGAATGCAACTCTAATAATGAGAAATTAAAGCGTCTTGGAAGCAATTCGTGATGTCGACTGAAGTTGTGTGACGTGTGAATGCTGGCATCTCAACCTGTTTTACTTGGGTAAGTACTTGGGAATAAATCCACATTTAGCCCATCTTGAAGGGCAATTTTTGACATTCAAATCGGTCAACAAAGCATTGTTTATAGGCACAAAATGTGCTACCATGCATGTCCCAACGGAACAAAGAAACTGCCCTACAATATGGCAGCTATTCGATACGGTCTATATCGGTTGCCATAACCATAACCCATGTGAATCCGATCTTGTTGGCAACCAAGTTCAGTTATTTGAATTCCAAAAAAGTTAAAGAAAAACTGGGCAAGTTATGACTGTTCAAAGCTATATGCAGGGTTTTTGAACATTAAAAAGGAAGGCCAACTAAATTATTATGAAAGGTCGTTCTATAATAGTGTGAAGATACCGCCTCCACCAGTCCGCATGTTTCTCCCTTCGGGCACCTATAATTCTTATCCATGAACAGGTTTAAGGCATGTTGCTGTTCATTCCACGAACCGGAAACCATCTAATGTGTATGGGTTTATAAGAAATCAAGTAACAAAATCTGTTTTCTTGCCTTTTTCACCATCCATTAATATAATTTATGGAGCTCTTAGTATGTCAGTGATTTGAATGTTATAGCATTAAGCCCTAACCCCAAATCAATTAATTTATATTAAAAAAACCAGTGTATTAGTCCCGATTCTATTTCTGTTATGACCGTAAGACAATCTGCAACCTTTTACGAACTTTTTTCGACAGTACTGTTATGTCCGTCAAGCAAAATTAGTTGGAAGTAGGACAATCTCATTTTGAGATCTGAACAAAAATAAGATGGGTGAAAATACATGTATCAAAGTTGGCATCTCACGATGCATTCCGTAAAACTGAACAGCAATGGACGTAGCTTTACCCCGAGTTTCTATACTCTGAATAGATAAATCTGAAACACCTCTCTATCCCTCGTTATTATGGTTTGTAAAATGTTTAAAGACAAATTAAAAACGAATGCCTCTCTGAAATGCCAATAGTTATATTATTTTACCGGTGCGACACAAGCGTGTGTATGAACTTATTATTCTCTTGGAAAGGCGATTTTTGTCTCGGAATAGAAGTATCTTTTTTATAAACTGCGTAACATTGTCAGAAAGGAATATTACTTTTGAGGAATATATAATTCCACCGGAAAGTGCTACTGTGAAATACATCAACACCCGCCTCCCACTCGCCACCCCTCAAAATACAGAATACTAAAAGTCATGCAACAATTAAATGTTAATGTTGTATGCTTGCCTGGATTTTAAAGAGGAAGAATCCCCCTTGACAAAAATCTAGCATTAAGGCTTTTTTCGATAGTCCAAACATCCCTCTTGCCGACGTGGATTTTTATTATTTTTTAATTGTCGGTTTGAAGTGGATAAATTGCAAGCAAAAGTGCGCTTTTCGAAAATGAGATTTTCGCGATTTCTGAAACGCTCATTAGGTATTCATGATATGCGCGTGACCCCGTGACGCAATCCTGAGAAAGAGAAGTCAACACGATTGTTAGCTCCATACGTTTACACGCAAAAAAACTTGGAAAACCGTCTCTGTTAGATGGTGTTTTTTGAAGAATTTTGTTGGTCCAAAAAGCCAGAGATATGTCCAGTAGCTGCGTGGTTGTATGTTTTACCAGACACTATGAAGAAAAAGAGCAGAAAGATTTTCTTTTCTATTACCAAGAGAGAGACAAATTAGTCGCTCATTGTAAGTTGTACCGGCCGATGTTCAAACACGTGGGAACTACGCCAGCAGGGAACCGTTCAATGCTGTACACAGACCGCTGTGAATGCCGTTCGTTCCGTGACAAAACCACCCGTCGCAATGCACCAGTATTTACTTTAAAAGAGCTTCATTGTGAGCCACAATTTCACCGTTTTTTTCACAAAACAGGTAATAGTAGATTGTTGTCATATTACATGCAGTGTTTTTCACGTTTGTATTTTGAATTACAAGGACAAAACAGGCATGATAAACATTCACTTTGTGTATTTTCCATTCAATACTGCACAGGCCGTTTTGTATTCTTCTCAGGATGACGTCAAAACCCTGTTGATAAACAAATTAAGTGACCTGGGGCGTTTCAGAATTTCGGGTGAAGAGGGTCGGAACTGCTTTACGTTTTAAGCAAAAGCCAGTCGATTTTTTTGTGAAAAACAAGTTGTGATGGTGTTGTAGACACATACACCTCCATGATAAACAGAAAAACTAAAAAAATGTGGACGGGGGGATTCTAGCTGTTTAAGGAACTTGAATATAAAATGTATAAACGTTTTTACAGGCTGACACACGTAAAAAGTACAAAATGGGGCAGTTGCCTGAACCCTGATGCCCTTGTGGTAAACCCAGCATTGAATGTGCTTCATAAACCACCGACCCTGCCTTGATATTTCCCCTGTTTCCTGCTCAATGTGCCCGGCTTGAGCTGAGTCATGTTCCTGCTTTAGCTCCTTAAAGACGTAGCTAAACTACGGCGCACCGATAAAGTGCAGACGGGAAAGTCTGGAATTAGCGTCCAGCACTAACGATCGATTAAAGGGATATTCCTCGTTATTTTTTTATATTTACGTTAATTTGGATGGGTTGTACTGTCTCTTAGCCCCGCAATAATTGTTTTGCCATTTTACTTTAGTGAGAGGATAAGAAGAACGCGCTTTATGCATCGTTTAACTCGAGAAAAGGATTCAATAATGTCCACATGTACCTTGACAAGCGCCAGAAATTTAACCACTTGACGGACGTGTAAACACGTTCTGGTAATGTATAGTCACAGGGGCGGTACAATTCGTTTCACCCGAAATTGCGGCCAACGTTGCCAACGTTGCCAACGTT